>JAKZAN010000007.1:2846821-3086811 GCA_023053545.1 Lepidurus packardi | reverse complement strand
TTCGGCTAATTTCCCATATGCAGCAAACTCATTAACGATTGTTTTCAACGCAACCAACTGGGCCACCAGTTCGCAATCCACAGGCTCCACTCCCATTAGCCAGGCTACTGGAATGAATATCTTCCCCATGATCCACTAATTCAAGAAAAAAAGTTCTAGGTATCTGATTAACCTTTTGGGAAAAATTTGCTTATGTTACCTCGAAAGTGATGTATGGGGCACCTACTAATCCGCCGAACCACGAAACGATCCCGTTGAGAAAAGCCACAAAGGCTAGAAAACCAATTAAATTCGCGATAATACTTAGAATTAAGAAAATGGCGGCACTGGCTCCTTGTGATGCTGCATCCAAGGCATTGGCTTCTTTCCTAACAGGATTGTTTTGGTCATTAAATAAGGAAAATTTCTTTCTCTTCCTTTTTTACCCCTTTTCCATTTTAATATCTTTGGTGGTCGTTTGGGACACTTCTGACTCCGGATAAAATAGTTTTGAGTACGCCAGTGCGGCGGGGGCTGACATGACTGAAGCTGACAGTAAGTGGGAGGCACTGATTCCAAAACTAACATAGGCAGCTAATACTGACCCTGTAATACAAAATGTATATGCAAAGGTGCGTTACATTTCTTAACTGAAAACTTTAGAAGTTTCATTTAGTTCAGGTAGAAGGTAGTAAAGATCCTTTGGATTAGCACTCACCTGCTATGGTGGCGAATCCGCCACACATGACAGCGTGGAGTTCTGATTTGGTCATGACGGGCAAATATGGCTTGATTAATAAAGGAGCTTCGGTCTTTTAGAACCCAAAAGTTAGTTAAATTAAAGAGTAGTTTTAGGAACAGGACGACATTCACCTGGCCAAGGAAAATGTTAGCTGCTGCATTCATGGACTCGGCTGCCGTGGTTCCCATTGTGACGTAGAGCAGCCAACCAATTTTTGCTACTAGCCATTGCATTACGCCATAATAGTAGAGAATCTGGATGAAGAAACTGAAGAAAAAGATGACCGATAGCACCTAAGGAAAATTGGTAACTACGTGCAAAATATTTCTGGCAGTTAAATTCTTATTCTAAATTGTAATTAATTATTATTACTTAAAAAATCTGACTTAATCTCCCCCAAATATAGTGAAGAGTTAAAACGCCTACCTTGAAAGCAAATACTCCCGGTATACTGAGCTCAGGGGTGATGGAATGTCCAGTGACCAGGTACCCATATACGAAGCCGGATCCAGCAATGGTATAGTCGAGGAATGTAGTAACTTTTCTGCCAATGCAGTCAAAAATCTCCTTTCCTACCTCCCATCTCAAGATGGCGAGTCCGAAGATGAATTGCAAGGCCACGCCCACGATAACCTGCCTCCAAATCACCTGGTTTTGGAACCACGTTTTGAAAAGATTTTATCATTTAAAACCAAAAAAACTTTAGCAGACATCAGGCTATTTGGTTTGACGTACTTTGGACGGATGCTTAGAGAATATCCAACCGAGTAAGATAAAGACAATGATTCCAAATGCAGATATCAACCGATTACGATCGTCTTTACTGTCCAGTACCAGAAATATGACCAAGGCTGCCAATAAAGCCAGGTAAAAACCATATCGGACCCATCTACAGAAAACGTACATAACAAGGAGGCTTTAGCGCAATAGTCTTATCGATTTTTCATGATCGGAGCATTTCATTTTTAAAATAAACTTACTGGTAGCGCCAGACGTAGTCGTGGAATGTCCTGTGCGCGGGCTTGAGATACGACTTGTATATGGCTTTACCGAAGTACGGACGGAGTACTTGGAAGTAGAATAAACCCACGTACGTAATACAGGTTAGGATAATGAGGAACCCTACACCGTCGCACCAACTCATGGGAATGTTCTGCTGAGTGGCGTAAACAATAGCTCCGATGAAATACGCGTTGTATAAAAGGGCTATTAAGATCAGAATGGCGTAGCGCACCCCCGTCTTGTGTTCTGAAATAGCTTTATTGAAGGAAACCCAGAACTGGATAAACGAGTTCGTAAACAGCTTGACAGGATTTCGGGATTCGTTTCTGTCACTCTGGTCCTCTTCATCCTGAGAATTTAGAGACTCGTTATTTACAATACTGCATGACAAAGTTGTTTAATAATTATCGCCAATGCTTATTCTTATTCCGTTACCGATAAAGTAACCTTCACAGGTTGGGAGACGTCGGGCGGAAACGGTCGGAGCCCAATTCCCTTTTCCGTTTCGTCGATGTCAGCCAAGGCGGGATTGTCGAAGCCATTCTTCCCGTGTCCTAGATCCATGCTTCCGACAGGTGACAGTCCAAAGTTAAATAGACCACAAAATCCTTCAAAAGCCGCTTCGTATGTGAAGTTTATACGAAGGGTAATTCAGATGTGAGATGTTCAACCGTGTGACCGCTATCTATTGTTCCAAATCTGCAAACAATTGTTTTGGTGGCCAACAAAGGTATAAGATTTCAAGGTCAACTTAACAGAACACCTTTAAAAACTAGGAATCTTATCACAAAATCACCATAGCTTTGTTATATAACTGATGCGCTGTACACTACTTTGCAACTCAGATCACTACTACACTGCCAAGCCTTGGTGCTGTTAAGAATAAGTGGTTCCATAGTCCGGCATCACCGTAAAAGCAGGTTTACGTGGCGCGAACTTCCCCGCATATGAAGTATATTGCCCATTCAGTAATAAAAATTTTGGGTGAATACCTAGGAAATGACGTTGGAATACGGTTTCTGTTTTTCCTTTTCGGATACGGAATTGACAAGTTATTCCCCAGACTGAGGATTTGGCTTGAAGAACAAACGTTTCAGAATCACGTTTATGCTGTGTTTTTTTTTGTAACTGATGCTCAAGACATCACACAAACACCAAACAGAAAATTGTATGCACAAGTCAGCCGTTTGTCCTCGAAAAACAAAAGGCAGTGCATTTGATTCCGTGTGCCCGACTAGAAAACAAACGGATTAGCCAAAGTTTAGAACACATACTGGCACACTATACCTGGTGGAAAGCTTCGTTTGTAGCCTCCAGGCCAGTGTTCAAACAAAAACAAAAAAGAAAGAAAAATACCTGTAGGATTGTGAAGGTAAAATGGGCGGGAACGCTCGGAGGGAAGTCGTCAGCAAGTTTTTACAACTCGAAATTGCCTGGAGTAGGAATAATGTACAAAGGGACTTTTAACAGCATCACGATTGTGACGTCAGGGAAACTTGGCTTGCGAAAGTTCCGCTTTCTGACGTGAAAAACTGGTCATTCTAACGCATTTGACTCTAGCGCTAGCGCGCGCTGTGTGGCTGCGCTCAGAACCTCCTTCACGGGGCTTGATCAGACCACGGACACAGATAGAACAGAGCGACGCAGCAACAAGGAAAAAGCTCTTCCTGTGCATTTGCAGCGTCAACTTCCCACGGCATCTCCCCTTGACCTTATAGGTGTGTATACGTTGAAACGCGATACCATTTACAAACGTGATACCTTTTGTCGTCCTATGTCCTTTTGTAGTTACGTCTCGAATTATCAAACAATTAAGGCAAATTTACACCCAGAACATTGTAATTTTGTAAAACTCTATGACCCTATCATCAACTGAAACTACTTTGACTTTCAAATCCCTGTTTGAAGAGTCATGATCCAATTGTTTACCCGGCCACGTTCCGAGACTTCATATGCGCTGGCTCACTCCTGCATAATAATAACATCCACAGACACTTACAAATCGCTTTACGGTCTTCCAAAGTCGTCAAGGCGATTAGCGTTTGAGGTTAAAGAGGGTGGCTCTGTTCGTTTCCGTGCACCTTTTATCCCCCAGCCCCCTAACATAAACCTTAACCTTGACTGACCTGAGTGGCAGACGAGAGGGGGCAAACTGGAGAGAAGGCTCAACAACGTTGGAAAAGGTAGCCTAAGGGATTAGCGTCTATAACCGCTGTGGAAATGGTAAAAGGAAACTGGAGGAACATGCCCTGGCTTTTTCTGTTTTTTTTTTTCCCGCGCTCTCAGAGGAGCCCCATAGTTTATACCCGCTGGTTTAGTTGTCCCGCAGTCACCAGCTGGTGAAGTTGTCTTGAAGCGGAAGAGTGAAAGGTTGATCCAAAGCAGAACGACATAGTGTCCTATATAGTGTATGTAGTCCAATGCGTGTGCTATACAGCAAGTGGATTTAAAGTGTCCAAAGCTATATTTTAACTTGGCTGATTGTTATTCTCATGGGATTTATTTGATATACAATAACGGATTGGATTTAGTAATAAGGTGAGTTAGTTTGTACAGTCATTTTTTCACGAGGACGGTAAAACGTTTTCGCTCGTTGATGTCTTCCAGCTGTCAAGGGTTAACTGGAGAACAAGGCTTGTAAAAGGAAGTTGTTTGAAGTGTATACAAGACAAAACGGCTAGCGGATGACGCGTTCGAAGTGTTTTACAACCCAGGAACCATTAATTTTCTTTTGCTTTCTCTTTATTAAGAAGGAAGTAAACAAACGGTTCTTGGAGCTCAAGTTATAGGAGCTAGAAGCTGATCCGGTTTTATTTGCGATTGACCTACAACTACTACTGTCTTTTTTTATTTTTATATTTATATATCGGGCAGTTATTGTTGGGTTCGTGTCATGCTACACGCTCAGTAGAAGTTTCAAGTCGCTGGATGACTTCCAGCGTGCTGTTAAGTTTTTTTTTTATTTTATAATTATTTATTAGTGTAGAGGTACGACAATATTTACTCGTAGGGAAATCGCAATGTCTCGCTTGTTATTTTACCAATTTTGGTGTACATTTCAAGTCGATGCCTTGCGGACTATTAAAAGTTTGTGTACTTTTTATAATTATTTATTGGTATAAAGGTACCACAATATTTCTCGTAAGGCAACTGCAATATCCCTGTGCTCATTTAACACATTGGTGCGGTAATTTATGCATTTTTCAAATTTATGACTCCAAAATTGTATACATGTATTCTTTACACATGTAATCTTTACACAAATTTTACAATATTTTATTGGGATAAATGGTAACAAAGTGTAGAATTGCAGAATTACCCAAATTTGTGTTGCACTATCTACACTCGCCTTTTTTGCTCTCTCTAGTACATGAAAGGTAAACTCACATGAACCTTAGTTGCTTCCCAAGTGCCAATGTCTCTTTCTTGTTTTTTTTGTTTGTTTTGTCTTTCCCTTAACGACGAGAAAAGAATGGAAAAGTAGGTTGTGGTTTGCAGCCACGAAAACTGTTTCTCATAGATTGTAGATAGCATTGTTGTTGGCTCATTTGGTCACTGAGGCATAACCCAGTTTTCTCATTTGTTCAGTGAAACCGAATCAAACGAGCTTTTGTTTCTATTCTGGCCGCGATCCGATGAAATTTTGCCTTCCAGGGAAGACTTTACGGGCCGTGCTGTCCAACCCATTTTACCCCAATGGGGATTCCTATGGATGGATGGATATTAGTAGGTCTGACAAGTCACAAACCTAGCTCCCCGCTTCGAAAAATTTTCTTTCTCATCAAAAATCCCTAAAGTTCGCACACGAGAAAATAGTCTCAGGAAAAGGGTGCATAAATTTCAAGTCAATGCAAATTTGGTTTTCCACCAAAATAGTTTTGCAGGTGGTACGGTATTTTGTTTTGACAGATGACTCGCTGACCGATATTGCTTAAAAAGCTTCAAGTATATATTCCACCCCTCTTAAGACAAAATAAGTACTGTATTTCCAGTTTTCGTGGGAGGTATCGAATAGATCCGGTCATAAGCATGTCCGGAACTGTTAACTGCCGCCTGCGGCAAGAAGATGGCACTAGTGGGTGACTGGAAAAGGAAGTGCAGTATTGGATTTAGAGGAAATTTAACAACGGAAGTTGAGGGTGCTGGCGAGGTTATGCAGTCGTAAGGCTTCAATGCATTTTTTCTATGCTCGGTGAACTTCCTTTAACATGGAACTGCATATCGGAAAAGAAGAGAAAACTCCCTGAGTTAGCTATCCGTTGTGTAGTTTCCTGGATTGGCAATCAATCAATGGCATGGTGTTACGCTTGGTGGACCACGTGTGCAGCTCGCCGGATCCCTAACGGGTCTTTTAGATTCCCTTTTTATATCTAAGTTTTGTTTCTTTATTTTAGTCTGGTTTATGGCACTTGGTACTTCTTTCTAGATGAATGGACGGGAACTAGTTCTTTCTTGAACGGGAAATGAATGAGGTTCAATTTGTTTGATTTGGCAAGTTATGGTTTCTTTTGACGGTTTGGAAAAAAGGGAGTGGTAGAGACCCAGGAGAGAGAGTTTTATAAAACACCACTTTCTCTAAAAGGCAGTGGTCTTAGATTCAGTTAATAAAAAGGAAACTTTCCCAGGCGAGCCATATGTGGGTTTTAAGTTGGGCCTTGGTCTTCCATACGTGTAAACGACGTGAAAGCGAGGCCAGGGGCGGTTTAGGAAAAGCAGGTCGTCATTGGCATGGATGGAACTTCGAAGAGTTTGTAAAAAGAAATGTTTTGGGGTTAAGACTTTTTTTTTCAGTTTCACGTGGCTATTAGGACTACCGATCCTTTTCTTGTTAAAGGAGAGAAACATCACTTGACTTTTATACATTGGTTGAAAGTGATTGAACCTCCAGCACGTGCCCATGAGGGTTCAACAGGTTTAACCCTTACCTTTTTTGATCCACTGAAAACCTGTAATTAGGCTACCAGCAACGAAACCAGTGTAAACATGCAGGTGCAAAAGTATGAAGCGTGTGCCTTTAAGGGATCCCAACCACCAGAGTCGTTTCTAGTATTTTTTGACCTAAAAAGTCATTATGGCTTCTAGGGAAAAACAAAACAAACTTTGCACTCCTTTACGTTTCTGCATGTTCAAAACGGGTTCATTGGTATTTACCCAATACATTGGCCTGGAACGCAGTTTTTTTTTTTTTTTTTTTTAACTTTTCAACAATTTAAAGACCGCAATACGGCAGGTTTCTTAGCGATTATTCAATCACGTTTTATTTCATTACACAGAGGTCAGGTAAGAGATACACTTTGGGTGTCAAATACCACAATGAATGATTAGTAGCTAAGAAATGTAGCTAAGGTTTAGCTTTCTATGCCACGATAGCATGGGGAAAGCAGAAGCACGCTTTTGTAAAGAGCACACGATCTGTTAACACAAATTATTGACAGTAATGTGAGGGATACCGATTTGGAGAGCAAGAACGTTTTATTTAATTTGTTTTTACCTTCGTTAATTTGAATGTAAATTAAAATACAATTAAAATTAATTAATTTTCCACGTAACAGTAGAAAGCAGAATTGCGAATTTGGAATATACTGTCATATGGCCTAGAAAATTTTTACAAATTTGAAACGATAAAGACATTCGCCTATTGTCGTGTCTTGTATTTCTTTGGTTCATTCATTCATTCATACCATTCAGTTTAGTTTATATCGGAACAGGGAATGGAGGTATAGGGTGGTAAGGAATAGTGCGTCTGGGAGCGGCTGTTTGTACTAGATTTGTTAGTTAATGATATCTACAACATACACTCTCTCGCACACATTCGAACATTATTTACACATTCACACAAATTTTGACTGCTTCGTTCAGGAAGGGAGTTAGTCTGTTGAAGGTTGAGGGGATTGATAAGATTTGCTTGGCGCTAAAGTGGATCTCTTTCTGGCTTAGTTTGCGGAGCATCGGCGCGTTGTTCAGCAATGAAATAATAGGTGCAGCGGGTCCAGTCTGGTTCTGGCCTAGACATTAGTTTGGTATTGTTTTAAAGAAAAATTTCATGCCAATTGAGTACGTGGTTGTAAAGTTATCCTGCATGCCGTTTTATATACACCTATCAACACGTTCTCCGGATTTAGTTACATACGTACGTAAAGTGTCCCTGGGTCAAACATGACACTAGTGTGTCATTGGCCAACAATGAATTCTTCTTTTTTCAGCTAGTGGAGTGAAAGAAAATTCAAATTTTAGCGACTCTCATCAACGAAAATTGATGAGAATCGTGAAGCTAACCTAATCTAACCTAATCTAACCTAACTTAACAACCTAACCTAAGCTAACCTAACTTAATAACCTAACCTAAGCTAACCTAACCTAATCAAACCTAAACTAACCTAATCAAACCTAAACTAACCTAACCTAACCTAACCTATCCTAACTTAACCTAACCTATCCTAACTTAACCTAACCTATCCTAACTTAACCTAACCTAACCTAAACTAATGTATTTACAATCCAACTACCATTTTTGAATTCGAGTGACACCCGTTTGTCATTCGTTTTCCGAGAACGTTTTGAAACCATAATACACACTAGTGTCATTTTTATCTCGGATTTCCAAAACTGGAGAACCTGTTGACACCTATAACAAAACACTGCGCGCCACCTCGGGGTAGCTTGAGTGTAATAAGAAAAAGAAACGAAAAGCTAGTACGGAGTAGTGAAAGCAAACCTTTTCTCTTTCTCTCAGTGTATAACTAACTGGCTACGTAATGTTTGGTGGGCGTGAGAGATGCTGTTCGACGCTTCGAAGTTGATTTTATTGGTCTTTAGGGGGTCATGTAGCGCCCTGCTGAGCTTCCATGCGCTTACATACGTCTCCCTAGCGTTTCCCGCGACTGGGAGGGGAAATCCCCTGCTTTGTGTACAGAACGAAACTGAAACGAGGGTCTAGGTCTGGATCTATCAGTCAAGTGTCCCATATAACTATGAAACCCCTAAGCTTGAGAACTGTGCCTGGCTTTCAGATGAAAGAGGGTAGTGAGAAGTTCATCATTTCATTCTCGAGTTGAAAAGATTGGGAAAAGAAAAGGGGAAAAGTAGAATAGGAAAAGGAAGGAAGCCGGAAATGGAAGTGGATGTTGACAGTCAGGTTAGGGTGAGGGGTCGGGGGGAAGTAGGGTCAACACTTGTAACTCGTAATGTTATACAGCATCCGTCGTTGTCTTGCTCTTTGCACTCTCATAGGAAACACGAAAGTGTAATAGAAAAGACAGTTTAAGAATACAAGCAAATTACGAATAAAATAATTGCAAAAGATAACAATAACAAATAGTAATGAATACTACAATAACAGAAATAAAGAATAAAAAGAAAAGAAATATATAAATTAATATAAATAGTATAAATACAATAAACATAAATAATACATATAAAAGATTAAAGGAAAAATTATAACAATAATAGAAGAATAGGATATAAAAGCTTCGGTTTTAAACAATCCTTAATACAATAAAGTTACCCTCATTTTGAATTTTTGTATAAAAAAGGCAATAGCATTAGCATAAAAGAAAAATAAATTAGCGATTTTAACATTTTGTTTGCATGTATGAACAATGCTCTGTTTTTCGTCCAGAAGGGAGCTTTCAAGGATACTATAAAACCCACCTACAAGGAAGAGCCCGTGGTTTACTTTTCGAAAAAAATATAATAAAAAACGTTTAAGCACTTCCTTTTATATCTTTGATGCGTAGGTGGTTCACGAGTTTCATATCATGGCGGTGGACGGGTATAGCAGCTGCAGCATCCCCACGCCGGTCGCCCCAGGCAAGGGAATCGATCCAGCGCCGCTTCATCTGGACCTGACTCTCGCTTGCGACACTATGAATGAATCCCTCCAATCGCCAACACCCCCGAGTAGTAGTCCGGAGTGCCCTGCAGGCACAGAACTATCGACCGTCCCCACCCACTTCCTTTCAGTCGACGCCGGGGACGCCGCACCGACGGACCTACTGCCTCAGGTAGACGGCGATCGGTGCTCGCATTTATCGCATTTATCTCAGCAGCTTTTTCCTGGAGAACCTGCCCTAGCGTTAGAAGAAAATCTTGTCAACGCCAACGTTGACCTAAATGTGGTGATTGTGCGACTTGAAGTCGCAAATTCGGCTGCAGTCCACCCACAGACTTCAACCCTTGAGCCGACAGAGAGTGACGTCATCAGTGCCCGTGTTATTATGCCCTTGCTGTGCGGTAGTGGCAGTGACGCGGACGCTACCGAGTTAGACCTGGTGAGTTGCACCTGTTCTGTGCAACGTCAGTCGGAACACAACCGTTCCCCGGCGAATAGTTGTAATAGTTGGACCCGAATGAGTTCGGACGACGCTGCTTGTGTCGGACCATGTGTCGTGCGTCACCACGAAGCCACTGGACAACAACAGCAAAGAGACATTAAGGACCCTCTTACTATGGGTACGGACTATGCGAACCTCACTCTACCTCCGGCTCCGTTCAAATCGGCCTTAAAAAAGACCGGGTTTCCGTCCCGAGGCCACAGCGTGTGCTTCAATGAAGCTTGCAACACTTTTTTAGAATGCGATTATGTGATTTACGTGGACGACGACGACGACGACGATGAAGAGTACCAAATCTACTGTCCGATACTGCAACAACAACAGCAGCAGCAACACAATCAGCAGAATCAACTACAAGGAACGAATCGAGCACCGCAATTGGTGAGCGTCACGTCTTTCAATCTTCAGTTCCCGGAAAGTTGCACTTTTAAGGATCCTCCCGTGGAATTTGTGGACCAGGTTACGCTAAGTCCACCAGAAGGGTACAAAGACGCCGGAGCGGCTTTCGAAACTCCCGTGGATGACTATGGTGAGCTTGCAATAACCTTTTTTTATAAATATGAGATGACCTGGTGCATGAGGGATTATAAAGTTCACGGGTTTGGGTTAAAGTTGATTGTCTTGGAATTGTATGATGTCGGAACTATGTTGAAACCGAAGGTTTTGGCTGTTTCTGTTTCAAATGCGTCCGTTGCAAATATCCTGGCTAGTTTAGTTTTTATCAGATTTAAGATTACGAAAAGAAGGTCAGTGATAGGAAAATGTGTGGGTTTTAAACGAACAGTACGTGGGACTTTTAACGTAAAACGATGGCATGTTAAGTGACAGAGTGATAGGACAAGAGAGTAAAGAGAAACAAGAAAATACTAGGATACAATGTTAGGAATACGAGGAGTACCACTTTTAAAAACTATATTAGACAGTTGCACTTGTTTTTGTAAGAATGTAAAAAGAAAGGTATTTATGTGTGGCAGTAATGAACTGGAGTACAAAATTCAAGTTCGGAGGAATGTTAGCATGTGTTAAAACTCCCGTACTAACGTTCTGTGGTACGAGAAAGCATGGGAAGGGCAGACGCAGTCTTGCGTAAAAAGTACGAAAATGTTTCACATAACTGCTTGACGGTAATGTAGGTAATACGGGTGTAAAGCGCCAGACAATTCTATTTTTTAACGTTATGCCCTCACTAGTTCGAAAAAAGCATTTTTTTTTTCACCTGCTCAAAGAAAAATCCCAAGTTGTGAATTTGGAAACCTTTGTGCACATGGCATTATTTTTAGTATATTTCATTAGGATAGTTTGATGCAAATAGAGAACGTGGTTCTCAAGTTATCCTGCTTGACGTTTTATGCGCACAATCATTGTGCGTTCATATTAACTATACAAAAGCACTGCCTGGCACCTAGCGGTAATTTGGGACAACAAGCTAAGTTGAACATGAGCCCTAGTGAACCTACTTCAGTATTTCTAGAATACTTTAAAACTGTCTATACAGAGTACTTGATTCATAAACATTCAGAGAACCTATCTCGTTGGTAATTTCATAGTGTGTTGTCGTAATTTAGGTGGTTTGTTGGTTAGGACAAGTTTTTTAAGGATATTGAGAGGGCAAAAGACTTGGTAGGTGCCAGTTCTGCACGTGAAAGAATGTTGAGCTTACAGTGTCTTTTAAGTCCTTGTCGTATGCTATTGGGCTCGCATGAGAGATGAAGCTTGACGCTTTTTCTCACATGTGGAGGCTAGGAGAACCGCACCTTCGTCTAAGCCCACAAATGTCGTCTCGACTCGATGCGTTTTACCTTATAACACCGAACAAAGACTCGTGATACGAAGATCGGAAGCCGCTGGCAGAGAACTGCACGCGTTCAATGGAAAGACCGCAGAGAGCGAGAGGGAGATGAGAAAGGAGTTTGCGTGGCTTAGGAATTTTTTATTTTTTTTATTTTGTGACTGGTAAGTGATGTTTATAACTATTCTTGTAGACATTTTGTTGTTACTGGTAGTGGTAGCACAAGAGGTGGAGGCGGTTCAGGATTTAGAGAATTATTCGGGCACTTGGGCGATGGTTAGGGGACCTGGTAGGTTCAGTTGCAGTATTTTTAAGAGTCAGATCAATAAACATTTTAGGAACAAAAACCAACATAGAAGCAACGGAAAAGAATAAAAAGGGAGTCTTATAGGAGGAAGAGATCTGGCAAAGCACGTCTGGAATCCATGCAGCTGAAGAAACCAAGCAGCGTGGTGAAATTTCGGTCGCGCACAGCTGAAATATTTCTGCCACTTATTCTAGGAAATGTTTGTGACACTCAATTATTTTGTGGAATTCAGGGTAAAAGCTTCTTGTGGCTAGAAAAGGAAAAAAACCGTACTAATTACCATCAATAATTGCCGTGCAAACCTTAGGAAACAAACGGGTCTGCTCTGTTTGTCTTTTTAATTCTGTACATACAATTGCACTACAAACTTCCCAAAAGAAAGTATGTGCATGTCATTGGAATGGGCCATTACTGCGCAGTTATTGTTGCAGCAGTAATGAGGGATTCATGGGCCTCAAAACTCCAGAATAACACAGCCAAAACCTTGGGTGTGGGCGCCCCCTTCTCTAGTCATTAGCCCTTTGGCGCTGTGTGCTAGAGAATCGTATGATAAGCTCAAGGATTACTACCCTCGAGTTTGAGCAATTACTGCTGCAGTTAAACCGCAGCTATATTTTCCAGTAGTGACAAGGGAATACATTCCCTGGCCGCTTAAAAACTGTAGAGGCCGATTTACCATTTCCTTGGTACTTTCCCAAACTTTCAACCTAAAAAATCCCTTCTGTTAGTTACAGATCGTTACATTTCTGCCCGTTCCTCGCCACTTAGGCCTTCTCTTTTACTGAATACTCTTCAATAATATCCAGGGTTCTCTATGATCGTGCTTCCGGCCTCTCTGTGTCTCCTGGAGTGTATACTGGGACCGTAAACGTGGCTATATACCAAAAAGAGACCCGGTTGGATTTCCGGAGAGATCGATGAGACTGCAGTAATATCCCTGTCAGGAAGCCTATCTTAATATAGGTCGTCTGTAGAAAGGAATCTGGCCTTAAAATTCCTATAATTACTTCTGACTCGAAAGTTCATGGAGTGGAACCAGACTTGCAGCCAAAGAAATACAGTATTGCTGTTGATTACTTTAGTCCACGGCAGATTTACGTCAGCATAGCTATATATACAGGACTCTTTGGAGTGCTATGGTCGAGTTGAAAATTGAGGTCAAATAGATGGCAATAAACGTCCTTGACCCGGTTATATTGCTTCCCTGACCTTGGGATGGACAGTCGTTTTTAGTTTTAGTGTCTGATTGGGTCTGTTGGGTGTGGCTTGTGTTGGGGATGAGGAGGAAAAACGTATGACTGCCTTCCTTTCTTTCCGTTACAGACCATTTCTTCCGTTCGTGGTCGAACAGTCGAGAAAGGAATTAATTCCCTTGAAGAAATAAACATTTCTTGCCGCAGTAATGGAGAACCCTAAGATCACCCTTCTTCCTTTCACAATGGGTTGGACTGTTTCAAATGGTTAATGAACTCCTTGTAGAGCCAGGAACAGAAACTGGAAGCTATATGTTTTAGTGGCAGTTTTGTTGCAGAAATTTGCAGCTTTTCCTATAAACTAACTACTTAAACAGTTTTGCTGAGTGTCGACAAAACCCCCAAGATAGATGACACTTCAAGAGCTTGCAGTTAGTTTCCATGAAGTCGAAGTCAGCAATGGAAGATATGTAAGTGGGATATAACTGCAGTCGTTTTCGAGGTAACCGTGTGACAGAAAGGCTTCACCCTCACTTTCTTAACGCGTGTCGCCAGGAAAATTGCACAATTGTAATGGCTGAGTAATTGCCTCTTGAGCTTTTTCCCGAACACGTTTCTTACGCACTAATATAGTGCTAAGGGAAGCTAGCATGTGAGGCGCGATAGCAATACAAAAGCAAGTGCTCTGTGTATGGCGACCGTGGAGCGGGTAGAAGCAAAAGTTTCTTTTATCGATCCGTTTGTGTCTTGGCTTCCCAAACAGGGATGCTGATGGAACGGACAAGAGGAATAGAGGGGGGATGAGGGAGGAAGAAGAGCAGAGGGTGGCCGGCCTACACTAAGATGCATAGGGGAAAGAAGGGATAAAGAGAGAGAGAGAGAAGAGAAAGACCGAGATGTGAAGGAGCTAGAGCAGGGATTCGTTGACGAGTTAGTGGGCAGCAACTTTAGGGATTCGATCGATAGAGACCCGAACTTCTCTATTGCCGCAGTCTCTGTTTCCTTCTCTCTTCTTCCCTTTTCGTCCCCTTATTTGACTTGTATGCTATTTCTTTTCGTATACACATTACACATTTAGAAATATACTACGAAGTACCCACATTTCTGTGTGGGACTTGGATTAGGCTGCGCAAGAAGAAAATTCTGAAGGCTGATGGGCTTCTCAAGGGATGAATTTGTGTTGGAAGATTGGAAAGTATAGGTTTCTAGGGTGGAACAAAAAGTGGTAAATATACGGTATTTTCTAAAGGTACCCTATATTAAATTGTTTTTGAGAGAAGAATTTCCGATTGAAGCTCTGAAGTTATTGCGTAAGGCATAATTTTACTGCAGAAATGAAGGAAAAATGTAAAGGAAATTTTTAAGGCAAATTGAAGTTGTTTGTGGAATTCGCTGAGCTCGTAATTTGGTTAATAGTTTGAGCGATGATGTAGGGATTTTCTTAGGGGGGGGGGGGGATATTTCTTGGGGCGTGACTGAATGTATTGCTGCAGCGAATCCATTGCTCTTGACGACACGTGATGAGCTTGCAGCGAACGCGTTTAATCCCACGTTGGTTGGGGGGTTTTCAGTAGCGATTTTAGCTCAATCCTGCACTATCTCTGAAAAGAGTCTGACAAAAATTACTGCCAGGGTTCTTTCTTAACATAAATTTTATGTTTTGCAACTTTTTAAGAAGCAAAAGGTAGCTAAGACGATCCAGTCCTTGTCTTAACATGTTCAGCCTTGTGCCTTGCAGCGGATTTATCTGTATGTGATTTATTTTTAGAAATTACTGAAGAGGTGTATTGCTAGCATTTCTGCAGAAGTATTAGAACGGCCGAGAAAATATTTTTTTTTATTTCTACTATAAATTTTGAGGATAATGGTTACATTTTGATGATTAATACGAACGCTCGTATAGGGAGACACTTTTGTGTGGGCGGAATTTAAATTTGTACGTGTTGAGGGAAATTACTGTCGGAATGCAGAAATGTTTCTAAGATAATGGGATCAAAACTTGGGAAGACTCGCTTTAAGTGAACACTTAAATTCATAATGTCTTTAAGCAAACATTTGCTGGTACTTCTGCACAATTACTCATAATTTATACAATTATCACAATTACAATTATCACAATTACACAATTATCACAATTACACAATTATTCAATAATTCATAACGTCTTTGCAAATGTTTGCTGGTGTTACTGCACAATTACTGCAGACATGTTTATGTGTAACGCAGTCCAGATTTTAAATGTTTGGTTACGGGTTGCTTCTGGCATGGGGGAAAGTGTTTTGTTTGGCGAACATGTGTTTTCTTAGGTCTCATTTCTGCAGAAATGTGTTAAAACGATCAAGATTTCTTCCATTTCGGCGAAGAAGAACTGTCAATAAGCGTCTTAATTGACTTAAAAACTAAAATAAGATTCTCGGAAGATATTCTCATTGCTATTTAAAAAAAAAAATCTAATTGGACCCCAGGGCAGAAGAGATTTGTTGTTTGGCAGGTCCGTTCAATAAGCAAGCCACGCTTTTCCGCCGTTTTTTTTCCCCTTTGGGTTTACGGTTTCTTTTTTAGTCTCTTGGGCTGTTTTTACGTAGTTGGAATTCTTGTTGCTAAAGTATAGGCATTGTAAATCCAACACATGCATTGCCGAACAAAGAAATATTTCTTAATTAATTCTTGACATCTCCACAGTACAACGTTATTGTCACCGGATATTTGGTGGTTAAAGCTGAGATAAGATGGTGATATTGTAAGTTTTTCATGCTAAAGAGATTCAGTTCAGGTTGCGGGAAAGAAATTTTGTTTGTTTAATAAGGTCAAGGGATTAATTGGAATTCACGTTATCGGAAGCCACACACGATAACGAAAGATAGGAACAAGCCAGACTCAGACCTTTCATTAAAGGGACAAGCGAAGCATATAGGACAAAGTTGTTCTTGGTGATAATTACAGACGGAGCTGATATATATTATTGTTCGCTGCACGTAATTCGCTCGTACTTGTTACCTTTTGTCATCCACTAATGAACTCCTTGCAGTAATGCCGTTCTTGAAATAATTGGGGATTGTCGGTTATTATACCGAATAAGCTTCTTGCCACAATAAATAATTCATATTAAGGCTCCCGTATACGTTAGCTCGATACTACGGTAACGAAAAAACAATCCATTGGTTGTGCACTCGGTACTAAAAAAGGAATGTGGCATAAATTGTTTTGAAATATGACAAGGCAGTTTTTCGAGAAATCTTGTTCCGAAAGGTAGACGACTTGATTTGGGAACATTGTGCTGCTACAGCAAAATGTGGTGAAAAGTTGTACTTTTCAGAAGCAAAAGAAATTTAGAAAATTTGCCGATAATTAGCTGTCGATTTCCTTTTTTTTTTTTTTTTTTTACTTTTTTACGCGAGTCTTTCACAAAACGATAACAAACATCAGTGCCATCTGTGACTGTTTCGCATCAATACGCGAAGGTCCGTAGATTGTCTACCTTCCATGCCTCGATAGCACGGGGAATGCCGAGGCAATCTTACTTAAAAAAGTACAATGTATGTAATAGAAATAAAAAGCAATGTAGGTAATACCAAAATGGAGGTCAGCACTGTTTACTTATTTTTATTTCTGCCTTAAGTAACTTGTCAATTTAAATTAATTTGTAACCTACAGGAAACAAAATTGCGAGTGTAAAAAATCTCGTTCTCTAGAAATTATTTTAATGCATGATTCAAGGAAAATTTCATGCAAAAACGAGTACGCGGTTTTATAGTTCTTACTGCTTGCCGTTTTATGCGCAGAAGCAATGCGCGCTCATAAACACCCATGCAAAGCACTGTATGCCTCGTGGTGTTGCTTTGCTGCATCAAGCTAAGCCCTACGAAAACGTTAAGGGAACATAATTCTTATTGGAATTCAAACGACTTGTCGTTATTTCTTTTGAAAAGAAAAAGCGACATCTAGTGAGGAAGCAGGGATGCACTAGATTGCTGCAGGGTTAAAAAGTAGGGTCAGAGTCAGTTTTTCTCTGCATAGATCCATAAGGTAACCCAAGGCGTTCATAGTTTGCAATCCCCTCTAAAAAATATAGGGCAACAGGCCAGTCTGGACATTGCTTCTAGTTTAAACGCTTTTGTGGAAAGGATGGGAGCCGAAAACAGGTCACTTTTTCTGTGTGGGTGAAGAAGAACGAAAGGCAGGGGAGAAGGGGGTATTTACCATGGAAGCCTGGACCCAAGGAAACTACCAAAAAAAGGCTAGGATAATAGCCTTAAGAATAAGACGGCTTGGCCATGAAGCCGCAGCTATTAGCCCACTTGAAGTCCCCAACATAAAAAAACGGTGTCGCTTAGAAAAAATCTCTTAGTTTTCTCTAACGATTTTCTGAAGAGCCACAACATCAACCTGTCGTTGTATATCTCATGAAACGGAGTAAAGTCTAAAATATACTGTCGGATATCTCGGTAGCTGTACTAAGTAAAAGGGGAACTAAACTGTAAAACTATCTTTTATAGGTTATAAAGCTGGCTTCACTAAACAATTTGGCACCTAAGTATATACCTAACTTTAATCATGAACCTTAAAGGAAGTATCTTTCAAATATTGGATCTATTGCTGCAACGTTGGAGAACTCCAAGACTCAACCGGCCCCCATTAGAAAAGCATGGAGTACCAATTTTCAGGACCAATAGGTCTTTCGTGTGTAAAACTCACATATTAGAAGCTTCCTGTTTTCAGAATGGCTATACAGTAAATTTTATTTCAAACGTAAAGTTGACTTCTTCTGTAAACTGGCTGATTTTTAAGCGAGTTTGGAATATCAGCTTTTTGCTCCGCGCTGACGTGACGCGGAGGAAGAAATAGGTTAGACGAGCGGCTACTACTAAACATTTCCAGTTATGCTTCTTCAGGCGAACTGTTTCCTCTTTCAGTATATTACATTTCGGTTTCAAGAGCATTTTGCAGTATTTGTAAACGTATATTACTTACCTTTGATAGCCTTGTGGATGTTATAAATAATTTGAGATAAAACCCATTATTACGTTATAACGTCACCGATTTTCCCTGGATTTAAATGCTGAAGTTTAAAATTTCACCAACAGATCAATTAGTGAACCGATAAATATAAATCTTGTCTCTAAAAAGGGTTATTTTATGTGGGGTTTATATATTCGTGTAGGTGATCGTCTAAACTCTGGATTCTCTGCTTTTCTAATTGTGACCGGCAAAGTTTTTGAGTAACTGTTATATATTTCACATAATTCATATTTATTTAAAGTCATCCATATTTATTTCATATAATTCATATTTATTTTGTATCATTCATACTTATTTCATATAATTCGTTTACGTTTAATATAAGTTTCTTGCAACCAGAGTACTTTTCAGCAGTTACCTGATGGATGGAATATAAATACAACATAATACTGTAAGTCTAAAGATTGTTTTTGAGTTAAGTTCGCACTTAAGGAACACGGTTCTGGACATACAGGACATGGATTACTTGGATTACAGTTGCCTGCTAACGTTACGTACGAATTGCTTAATTATGCGTTGTTTGACTTGGTTTTTCGTAATTGCTACCCTTATTGGTTTGTAAATCCCCTTCACTATATTCCAGTTCGTGTTGAAAATTTGACTCCCACTTAGTCTACAGCCCACCGAGTAGAATCAAGGCTTACTTGCTCGGAGCCCGAGGTGATGCAAACTTTAGAAAGAACGGAACAAACTTGTAAGGGCAATATAAGTTACCAAATATAAGTAACCGAACACGTGCTCTCACATTTGATTTTTTTTCGAAGGCGAAGGGGGGAGATATATCCGGCTTCATTCTCGCCGGTTTGGGATTTAAATATTTTCTACACTAAAAGAGAAAGAATGCGAAGCAAGATAAAACCTTGGGAAAGAGGAATTGTCTACTGGATCGATAAAAAATAATTGAATTGAAGTCCTTACAAGCAAGAAGCTTCGAAGGGTTCCGAGGAGGGGCCTGCCCATAGTAAGGGAATCAGATTGGAGCAAGGAAATGGGACACAACTTCGTTTATTGTACGTTTTCTTTATAATTTATTTAAATAGATTTATTCAGTATATTAAGTAGGCAATTCAATTATATCTTTTAACAAGGACACGACTCGATACGTAAGACAAATCTCTCCATAGTTAAAGTCAGGCATCTTCAGAATCAAATCTCCACATACTCGCTGTAATAAATTTTTAATAGTCTAACTTATTTCTTTGTGATTATTTAACAATTAGTTCTTTTTCCCTAAACCCATTAGTTTTATTCTTGAAAAAAAATTCTTCGAAAGGTTTCCAAAAGTCTCAAACTTAATTAGATATGTAGCGCGTTTAGTGAATGCGCAGTCACATTCTAGGATTTTTTTAACGGAGTTAACACTCCCACTACAAAACTACGCAGTGTTAAAGCCAGGGGAGTGTGAGCCTGTTGGTTTCCGTGAAACCTGATACTGCGCCTGCATTTCGTTCATATTGCAGCAGGACACGCACTTCTAAAAAGGGTGGACGAAATTATGGTTTTCCTGGAAACAGGGGGAGGGGTGGGACATATATGTTACATCGTTGTTTGATCATTTCTAACAGTCGTTTTCGTTTCTTCTCTTTTTTTTTTGTATCCTGCTCAGGTTCAGAGTCAAGTGCAGACAATGAAACGCGTTCGAATGAAGATAGCACTCCGGTAGAGTCCCCCTACGCTGCACTACCGGTACTTGACGAAGATCCTGCCATGAGTGGCATTGGAAACGAAACAGCCCACGTTGACACACATTCTAGCATTTATTCGACACAAGGACAGCCCGCGACCCTAGCTCCAGCATTAGAGGAAGCGGAAGAGGCTATGCAGGAACGTTCCTCCTCCCCTCTCCAGGATCATGAAGACGAGGGAGTTGCGGCCAAGTACCAGACGCAGTCCGGCGTCGGAGCAGAAAAGGTGACTTCCTTTAGTGACCCCGAACCCGAGGTTCCTGAAGAGCCGCAAGCTAGTAACAGCAGTATGCTTGCGACAGTGGAGGAGCAAAACCGCGGAGGCGAGGATGAAGAGGGTGATTTTGGGAGCCGAGAGACTATTCTGATGGGTTTGGGGATCCAGCCCAAGCATGGGATCCTGAAAGGAGGCAAGACCTGGCGAGGGGTAGGGGAAGTGCGAGCAGGGGTACGATTTGTGGACGATCCAAACACGGACGTCGACGAGGGTGACGGGGTAGTCGGATCCGGACGCACGGCGGTTAACAATGGTGAAGACTCAAAGAATGGCCATACCAAAGGTAGTGACGATGAGAGCGCCTCTGGGGGCCGGAAGAGTGATGGTGGGCTCGGAAGTAGTGGCAATCGCAGTAATTCTGCCTTCCAGCAATTATTCCCCCGAGCAAGGAAGCTCCTTCAGCATTACCCTGAAACTTCAGCTTCAGCGTCGGCCAATAGTAGTAGTACTGGCGTAAAAGAAATCCCCACGTACCGGACCATCATGTTGACAGAAGCAGAAATTGCTCAAAAGTAAGTTCCAAATATATTATATGTTTTATACTCAATTTATGTTTAATTTAAAATCCATTTCACTTGATCGTTTGGCATTTCAACGAATGTCGTTCGCGTGTTCGCAGAACATCCTACGCCCAGAACGGGATGCGAGAGTGAAAGTTTTTTTTTCTCTTTTTTGGCGGGGGTTGCTTTGTTTGGGTATTTAATTGTGTGGCTCAGAGAAAAACAGTTCTGTTGTAAACCAGTCATTCACACATGGCTTTGTTACAGGTATGAAGGGCGGCGCCGCGTCAGGGAAGCTATGGAGCTGAGCCGCAATGAGACCGACGAAAAAGAAATGGGATTAGCCACGCCTACTCCCAACCGGCGACCTGAGGACAATCGGGCACGGAGTCCTGTGAATGCCTACGATAGTCAATACCTACCCCGTGGGGGCGGAAAAGGTGGTGATACACTGGTTGAACGACTTCGGTGGTTGACTGACTTGAGTGACGACCATGAAGAAACCACCGGACCTTCGGTTTTGGCCGAGCCTCAGGAAAATGAAGCTCCTTCTCAACAACAACAAGGAGGTGGATGGGTAGGCAATCATTGCGAAGTCCAAAGTCATCTAGACCCTTCATCGGAGCCGCAAACCTTGTCCCAAGAGACCGATCAGCGCCCACAAGGTTTTCCACAAGTGTTGGACGTACCAGTCATCCAAACGACTTCTCCGCCAGCCCAGGATACGAACGCGAATCCAGGCTGTAGAAGTAATAACACGTCTACCTATAAAAAATTGAACGAGCTGTTCTTTAAATCCAAGAAAGAGAAAAGTAAAGATAAAACGGTCAACAGTCAACTTGCCAACCAAGTACTGCAAGATCCCCGACAGTGGAAGATCAACAAAGGTCTCTTAAATCGTAGTTTGTCTCCGCCCCCACCTTCCGAAGTCGAACCCAAGTTGCGCCCAATTAGAAAGCACCACGTGGTGCATATTTTGCCTAAAAAGGCAGGTTCTGAGTCCCAAGGGGAGTTCTTGGGACGGTTACCCAATGTGGTGCCTCGGACGGATCAAATCTATCATTCACAACGCCAAAATGGTGTGTTGCCCCCCCAACCACAGCTTGAGCAGCATCAACAACAGCGGAGGCCTCAACCGCCGCCAGTTCCCGTCCGGGGCCATTTGCTCCGCGTTCCGGAGGACCGTAAGGATGCGGGATCCTTAGACTCACAGTCTTCCGGTGCGGATTCGTATAGCTTGGAGGATATTGAAGCAGTTTTAAGCGGTGATCCGAGTGGCGTCAACACTAATTGTGTAATGCACGTGGCAAGAGCGCTACTGGCCGAAGAACTCAGGCATGAAGATGTGGGAGGTTCTCGCAGTTCGGGGAGTTCTGGTGACAGCGGGCTAGGATCACACGATAACAGTATGATGAATGGGGAGTTGGAACTGATGGCTGAATCGGATGAGTTGATTCAGTTTGTCCGGCAAGGTTTGGACCGCATTGAACGAATGCGGCAGCGATACAATGGGGCTGATGATGAAACTGAAGACTATGGGTTCCTAAGGAGGCCATCTGTGCGGGGAATCAAACCCCGATTCAGTACTACCTCAGAAATCCTCCAGCAAATGCAAGCTCAGCTCCAGCCCCCGACGTTAGCTAGTCGGACCCATACTGGCAGCCACGCCACCTGGCCCTACCCGCAAGATGAACAATCTAACCCCGTCACTGTTACCAGTTCCGCTACAACTCCTACGGCAACCGCTAGTGCTGTTGATCCACGAGAAAAACGGCGTTCGATGCTCCCGGTACTACAAGAAGAAACGTCAGCTACAGCTTATTTTAACATGCCCCACCAAGAAGCCCAACGCCCCCACACCGGAGCCGTTTACGGCCCCAGACACGCCAGCATGCTCCAAGTCTACGCGTCAACCGGGGATCTCTTCCAACATGTAGGAACTGGAAACAGCCAGCAAAACCCTAGACCTGCCTTTAAAGGCAGCAAAGAGGCTCCTGGAGCGCTCCTTCTCCGTCAGCACCATAATAATCCTCTTCGTACACAAACTCTGGACCGATTCCCTTCTCAACAACAACAACAACAGCAGCAACAACAGCAAAGTGTAAACCCTTCCTGTTACGGTACTATCCGCCGGGGTCCTCCTACGGGAGAACCCTATCAGTGGGTAGAACTTGTGGATCCCACCTCTTATTACGCACCAAACTTGTCCCCAACTAAGGGTCATCCAGAACCTCAACACCCAATGCATCCTCACTACAACGCCCACCATCAGCATCCAGCCCAACAACACTACCCTCTCAAGCTCAGCTCCTCTACCCCGGCATTAATCCAAACCGCATACCAGCACCCCCATCACCAAAGTCACCCCAATCCTCACCCTCATAGGGGACTCTGTCCCATAATCAGTAACCCAACGCTAACTGTCCGAACCGGTGCTCCCGGCCAGGAAGCCAACGGAGCTCGCTTACAGTATAATCCCCACTGCGAGTCTTCCCAAATGTACCCTTGCTCACAAGGGACGTACCCCAGGTACCCCCCTATGATAACTAGGCAAGTGCCGTATGGCATGGTCTCCCCGGTAGACCCCAATCGTAACTACCCTGCAGGAGCCGCCACTGGAACTCAAGCCGCACAACTACCTCCCCCGATCCCCTCCCGTGTCCCTTCTATGCCCCAAACCGCTGAAACGTCGACGGCTCCTAATTTTTACGATGCCAAAGTACTCTATGCCAACACCACCTTAGGCAAGGGTGAACGAGAGGCCCCAGAGGGCGCCTCATCCTCCCCAGGCCTCTCTACCGACACGGCTTACCCTCGCGATACCACCGACATGTCAGCGCCCCCTTGTCGCCCCACTTATTAAACCAACCCCCATGAAATACTACACACACACATACAAAACGCCACCAAAAAGGATTATTATTTGTAGAAACGTGTTCGAGAAAGGAAACACTGACGAATGCTAGGTTACGCGCAAGCTAGTCAAAATTGAAATTCTTGCCACGTTTGCGATCCTCTCT
Organism: Lepidurus packardi; assembly: GCA_023053545.1. Taxonomy (NCBI): domain Eukaryota; kingdom Metazoa; phylum Arthropoda; class Branchiopoda; order Notostraca; family Triopsidae; genus Lepidurus; species Lepidurus packardi. The sequence continues at coordinate 3,062,965 of JAKZAN010000007.1, read as the reverse complement.
CTCAATTTATCTTTAGTTTTTTTTTCCTTCGTTTTGGTCCGAGAAACGGTTTCCGGTTGGCCAAGAAAAAAAAACATTGTGATTTCGGGATGAGTGAAAGGGTGTTAAAGTATAGGAAAATAAAGTGTTAGAGCTTTTGATTCGCACGCAATTCTTCTCTGCGGAAATCAATATGAGAGAAATTGTCGTCGCGAATATTGGGATATTCTTGAAAGACAAAAAAAAAATACATAAAAGTGCTTCCAATGTCTGTAAAGCGAAAAGCATTCCTGTCGATTGGAAATCAAATTATCCCCCTGGCGGTCGGAAAACTAAACTGATACGAAATAGGTGGGAAATACTAATAATGCAAAGAAATGCCAGAATTTCTTCTACTTACATGTTAAGCAACAGACAAGCGGATTCTTGAAGGATTTTTTTTTTAACATTGTTGAGATTGGAAGGAAAAGGTAATTCATATGTATGGACGTTTGTTGTTATACTGTGTACATAATTTGTACAAAAGCTTCTTAATAAGGCAAGACGCATTATATTTGAAAATGTTGTTTTGATGAAAGCACGCTAAGTTTGGGGGAAACGTCACGTGAAGGAAGTACGTTACAATAGAAAAGGGCGGGGGAAATTTTTAAATGTTTATTTGTGTACGAAAAAAAGCAATACAGGATCCCAAATATAGTGTTCGGCCCAGAAAAAATCGCAGCAGACTCTGCTGGTGTTTCTTCTATTCTCTACATTCTGTTTTTCAGCCTTAGCAAATATTCAAACTTCAAAATTTAAATGACAAAGAAGCCAAGGTCCCATCATCCATGTACCGCGCCATCTCTTGGGGTAATACCGACCCTTCCTCGACTGAATTACACGGACGGCACATGCAATCGACTGGAGCACGCGTTACGATCTGTAAAAAATGAAGATTTATTATAGTTTTTATTGCTTCTTTTGTCTTATCAGTTATGGACTTACTTTTCGGATCTTAGGCTCGCCCGCGGGAGCTTTGGGACATACTAAGTTGACGGTCGCTTCACGCTCACCACTTTCTTGGCAGCACATGCAGGATCGTTCGGTCTGCCATAGCTTGGAGCCCGAAACCTTCGTCAAGAAAAAAAAGCGTTAAAAAGAAACATCTACCCGAAATATTCTAGTAATTTTCCTTTGTTTTTTATAGACACACTTGGACGTAGCTGCTGCATTTGCCCACGCAAGCAAACGATGGAATTGGCTTGGGAATGCACCCCGGATGCTGCAGAACGTGAATCACCGGCGTCAAATGGCAATCGTCAGCACGGACGACTACAAATAGCAAAGCCGAGATAGACATCAGACCAAGAATCCAGCAACACTGACTTGCCATTTTCTTTTTTATTATTATTATTTTTCTGCTGTCTGGCGTGAAGGGATGCTGTCAATAAGCCGCTTTGCTGGGGTAAGTTTGGCCTTTTATATCCAAAGCCTTTTCATTACTAGCCTACGGATTGCTTACAGTGTCCCTCATTTTCTCTATGCGCTTGCGTTACAAACTGTCAGCAGATTCTATAGATCCTTTTTTCTTTTATTTTTATTTCGTTCCTGCTTATTCCTGTCTTTTTATGCTCGAATAGATTCGGAATCCCAGTTGTTGACATCGAAACTTGACAAGTTTAGAGAAAATCCATTTCCTGTCGCCATGAATTCTAGAAACAATGACTCGAATTAGAACTTTGACCAGAATTTCCAAGCAAGAAAATGAAGCAAGCAAGAAAATGAAGCAAGCAAGAAAATGAAGCAAGCAAGAAAATACAGAAGGGGAAATGAAAAGATAAAATAATAGGAAAAGAAAAAGAAGAGAGAGAGAAAAAAAAATCACGGAGTAGGAACTAGGATTTACATTTAGCAACTGCTGTGATCCGAAGCAAGGAAATAGATTTTTGCCATTCCCACTTGTTATTAACTGTTCTACCCCCAACTGAGATGTAATAGTCATTAGAAGCATTTACGGGCAATTCGGGGTATTCAAGTAGAGATAAAAAAAAGTAATTAAAAGAAAACAGAGAAGTCCAGTTAGAGCCTCTATAAGGCAAGTGAGTATAAGTACGGGACCGTTTGGGAAGTCTTTTGCAGTTGGCCCTATCGCGAGCTATTTCCAGCATTCCAGAAGCTTTGCGAAAGTGCTGTTTTCATGGAGGTTCCTGCGCTGCTTTTCATGGCTCTGTTATGTATAACATCAGCACAGAACCTGAAATCCCATACCAGTACATGTGAGACACTACCGTCCACAGTCCACGTGACCAAAGGTAAATTTGGGTACATTTTCTACTTTTCTTAAGAGCTTATTTACACTTGCTTTTAATTTCTTGTTCTTAGAGGAGTATAATGATCAAGGGGTATTGGAAAGGACATGCGAAGATGACGTCATTGTTAGTAAATGCGATGGCATGTGCGCATCGCAAGTCCAACCATCGGTCGTCCATTATAGCGGCTTTTTGAAAGTAGGACTTTATTTATTTTTTTTTTAAATGGACACGAAAGTTTGTTATTATAAAAAGGTAACTAAATGGACTGTGTAGGAATGTATGTGCTGTCGCGAGTCGTATTTGCGAGAGCGTTATGTACTTTTGTCGCGATGCTTTGATCCCGATGGAATTCGACTAAATGGGCCTCTGGCAACACTGGAAGTTAAATTACGGGAGCCATCTGACTGCAAATGTTCGCGTTGTGGTGATGGCCGCTGAGAATACCATTCTTGACCAAAATGTCTTCTTTTATTTATTTCACTCAGTTGTGAGGAGAGCCTGAACCCCTTGTAAACTCATTTCTTAATCCACTACCGTTCCCATTTTTTGATTGAAGGATATTTGATCGATAAATATATTACAACGCTCTATTCCAATTACAGTTAAAAAAGACTTCGTTAATTGCAGTTTATTGTAATTACAGCTCTCGTGTAGCTTCGTTTTCTGTGTTATGGTATGGAAATCAGAAGCAGTTTTACGTAGTGCGATTTAAAAAAAAAATTCAAGATTAAAAGCATTCATGCGGGTCGAAAATTCCATTTATCAATAAAAGAAAATGGGAATAGGGCTTTTTTATAATGTTATCGACGTAGGCTTGCGCCTGTTGTTGGATTCTTTATTAACATTCTTTCTTACATAATAGTTGTAGATACGAAAAAGAGAGGGAAAACGCGTTTAAATTAATGGCCGCATGAAGCATATGCTCTGGGTACTAATCTTTTTATTGTTTTAGGAAAAGTTTCACGTAAATTGAGGTATTTGGTTATAAAGTTATCCTGCTTGCCATTCCACGCGCAGAAACAATGCGCGTTCATACACACCCATGCAAAGCCTTGCTCGCCACCTATTGCTAGCTTGAGTATAACAAACTATGCTACACGGGAACTCTAAATAGCTCCTATTTCGTTGAAATGTTTGTCCGATCTCAGAATAATTTTACTTACAATATGTAAACTGGGTAGCACTCTATAAATGAAACCTAAATATCAAACACAATTTTTTTTTCTAAATAAAACGTTAGTTAACAGCTAAAGTGTGGAATATATTGTTTCCTTTTTATCTCTCACGTTTCGCAGAAAGCGCTTACCGGAAACCATGAACAAATTAGGATACAAGCGAGTTGAAATCCGCTTTTAAAAGAAAGATAATTAAGTCATCTTTAATTATTCGCCATATTGCATACAAAGCCAACACAAAACAAAAAAATCCACGTATTTCAGGAGAACATTTCCGAATGTTAAGCCCGGTTCAATTTCTCAATATCGTCTACGTCTTCTGTGTCCAACTTCATAATTGGACGTCCTAGATTACCAAGTAAAATATATGAAAGAATGGTGATTTAACTATTTTTTTTTTTACCAAAATGCTGCTCAATTTGTCTTAAAATATCCAAAGAACGACTTCCATCCACGAGATTGATGGCCAATCCCGTTTTTCCGAAACGACCCGTTCGACCAATACGATGCAAGTATGTTTCACAATCCGGCTGGCCACTCTGATCAACAGGCAAATCGAAATTCACAACAATCGTCACTTGCTCCACGTCAATCCCTAAATAAGGACCAAAATTGATTGTTTTAAACTGAAATTAACCTCACGAAGTTGTACAACCTCTTGCTAAAACATTGGTCGTAATAAGAATCTTTTCTTTTCCTTCTCGGAATCGGTTGAGGATATTAATACGTTGATCTATCTCCAATTCTCCACTTAGCAAGGCTACCGCGTGTCCGTCCTTAGTCATTGCGTCAGCTAACCAAGACGCAATCCTCCGAGTCTAAGGAATATTATTAAATTTCTTTTATTCGATTGCAAATGTTTGGATTTCCTTTTCTATTATAGAGAAACTAGAAGAGTACGTGAGAAAATTTCACTTACGTGACAAAAGATCATGGCTTGGCCAATGGTTACCACTCCATAAATATTGGCAATGGCTTGATATTTCTCTTCCTTGTTTTGGCACATGACATAATATTGCTTAATGGTATCTAATGATTCTTCTTCTCTCTTCAGACGGAAAATTACTGGCTTGCTCACGATGGCGTCCGCAAAGTCCATCACTTCTTTGTCATACGTGGCTGAAAAGAACATCATTTGACTCTCAGGTGGGATCATCCTAGAACATTCGAAGTTGAACAAAAAAGTTTAATGTTTATTAGTACAGAATATACTACACTTACCGATGAATCCTGCAACTTTGGTCTTGATGACCTTGGGTGGCAATCATAACGTCAGCCTCATCTAGTACAAACACTCCAATTTTGCCTAAATCGAAACAACGCAGTTTCATTCCCCAATCTAGGACTTTGCCCGGGGTTCCAATCAATATATGATCGGTAAGTTTACTGCCCCGGGCTACTTCTTCGCCCCGAACGGCATAACGGATCCGAATTTCAGGACAAAACTGAGCCATTTTACGAGCCACTTCTCCTGTTTGAAGTGCTAGTTCATACGTTGGGGATAAACATAAAATCTATACCAAAATAAAAAAAGGTCTCAAATTAGCATAAAAAACGAGCTTCACGAAATGAAAACAAAGTCGCTTACGTGAGGGTAATTCTTGGTAGGATCTACACGACTTAACATAGCTAAAACGAAAGCAGCGGTTTTGCCAGTACCGGACTGTGACTGAGCAATCATATTTTTCGGCCTAGCAGATAAAATTTACACTAAAACCGATTTCTATTGGAACATTTCGAAAAACTCACGGGTCTACTAAAAGTGTGGGCAAAGCCAAGCCTTGGATCTTGGAAGGTGCACTAAAGCCCATAGAGTATACTCCTTTCAATAGCGCAGGTTTTCTAAGAAAAACAGTTTATATATGTGTATGTGTACAATTTGGAAGCTTATATAACTTACAGGTTCAGATCTTCAAAGGATTTAATGGAATGTAGAGGCGAGTTGGGGTCTCGTCGTAAGATCTCAATATCGTGACGGTTCTCTACTAATCCTTTCCGAATAACTTTCTGTAGGAGGGACTTATCAGCGGCCGAAATCTTCTCGGACTCTTCTGGATGTTGCTGTTCTTCTGGGTTGGAAGTTTGGTACGACGTGCCATTTACAGATCCAGTGTTTCGTGAAATCCTAACCTGGCTGACCTGCAATATTTTAAAATTAATAAAAAATAAAACAGGTATAGACACATGTCGTTAAAGCACAAAGCCATGGCAGGTTTTCCTTTACCACAGCCAGTTTATCACACACCGATCAAAACAGACAGAAACAATGCTCTACCTGTGTAACTAAGCCTTGTTCTATCTCTTGCTTGTCCGCAGATGCTGCCCAGTCTTCATCAGCCATTGCCAAGCTAATTTAGCCGTATAAAACAGCAATAAATAATAACAAACGTTCAAATGTGCTTCGCAATAAACACCACTCGTAATCTTGCTTCTTGCTTTGTACTGAGAAGCATGTAGTCTGGGAAGAAGACACTTTAATTAAATGTAAGAGCCATCACAACAATGCCGTCCTCTGTCCACAGACCCCGAACTACAAAGGAAACACTGGGGAAAGATCTATTTTAAAGTAAATTAGTGTCGTAGGTGAGCGCTGGTGTCGTGATGGTTTTTACAATTTTCATACAATAGCCAACTGCTTGCTGTGTTATCCTTGATTGTTTGTAACGTCATAGTTGTCATATTTACTTCTCGAAATTCGTGTCTTTTTAGCCGATTTAACCGAGATTTACTCTGAAGGCTTTGGGGGTATCTTACGTATTGATTTATTTAATTTAACAAGAGTATGGATATGCGAAAAAGGCCAAGTTCCAGTAATGACAAAGAGCAATTACTTTCATACCATGACGATTCAAACGAGAAGGATGATGATGATAACAAGTCCAGCGGACTAGGCAAAGACAAAGCCAATGTCGCACTCTTATTCTTCCTCTATCTACTCCAAGGCATTCCGCTGGGCCTGGCCTCGGCCATCCCCATGATCTTACAAAACCGCCATATTTCGTACAAGGAACAAGCTCAATTCAGTTTAGTTTATTGGCCCTTTAGTCTGAAACTCTTATGGGCGCCTATTGTCGATTCCTGGTACTGTAATAGTATCGGCAGAAGAAAAACCTGGCTTGTTCCCTCCCAATATCTCCTAGGTAACGTTGGTCTCTTTGAAATATGTTATTCAGTTTTTCCGATTTTTTTGCTTAATTCTTTCAATATATTAGGGTTGTGTATGATTTACCTGTCTACAATTGTCGGATCATTGTTGGGCGAAACCGGCGAGCCTCCTAATGTCCAACTGCTAACAGCAGCCTTCTTCGTTCTCAATTTCTTGGCTGCCACCCAAGATATTGCTGTAGACGGCTGGGCATTAACCATGCTTGACAAGTAAAAAAAAGAAACAAAAAATAAAATTTGGATGTTGAAGTATTTCAAATGTGCTAGGTTTTAACATTTACTACATTGTCTTAGGCGTCATGTGGGCTACGCTTCCACATGTAATTCCGTAGGTCAAACCGCAGGCTATTTTTTTGGCTATATTATATTTATGGCCTTGGAATCCGCTGATTTTTGCAACAAATACCTGCGTGCGGAACCTTTTGATAAAGGCTTTCTAACCTTAGCTGGTAAAATTTCAAATACATTTGTATTTTAATACTTGCTAAAAAATCGATAAAATGGAATGTCGTTTTAGATTTTCTCTATTATTGGGGAATTATTTTTATGGTGACTACTTCAATCGTTTGGTTCGCCAAGCGCGAAAAAGCATTCACTCATATCGACAGTGAAGAACCTGAATTAGGTATCGTGGAAACGTATAAACTCCTGTGGGATATTATTAAGCTGCCTTCTATGAAGACTATGATCATTTTCCTGCTCACTTGCAAGGTAATACTCACTTGTAATTAATTTCCTTCCATATTAAATTATTCCTTACTTTTTTAAAAACAAAAAGTTACGGAAAGTTCATTCATTCGGTTAATTTTTTGCGTTTTTTTTTTCCAGATTGGGTTTTCAGCTTCAGACGCGGTAACTGGCTTAAAGCTTGTCGAAGCTGGTGTTCCAAAAGCCCAGTTAGCATTACTCGCCATTCCGCTGGTGCCTTTGCAGATCGTACTGCCGTTGCTCATTAGTCGTTACACGACTGGCCCCAGTCCTATGAATGTGTTTCTGAAAGCCATTCCATTTAGGTAAGCAACCAGAAAGAAAGACTTAAAAGTCTATTTAATAAATTTTTGTGTCTTCTGTTTTGAAAAAGACTCATCTTTGGAGTCGAATACGCCCTACTGCTCTTTATCACGCCCTATTTTAACAATGACGGAGAATTCTCGATGGTTTACTACGGAATCGTATTGCTAAGTTACTGCCTACATCAGGTAACTTAACTAACCTGAAAATCTTCAAGGAATAAAAAGATTCGGTTTTTGGTGTCTTTCAGATCACTGTCTATAGTATGTTCGTGGCTGTCATGTCCTTTTTCGCCAAAATTAGTGATCCCGCTGTAGGAGGCACTTACATGACACTTCTCAATACGTTGTGTAACTTGGGTGGGAATTGGCCCACAACTTTAGCTTTGTGGGTTGTAGACCCACTCACCATCAAGTCCTGCGTGTCGAGCCTTACGGAAGGCGTGGATTCTGCTTGCAAATCCAACCTAGAACAAGAAGTACGATAATTCATTATGCATCTTTTGATTTAATTGTTTTGATCTAATTTCTAACGTGATTACGCATTTGAGTTGATATTAATCGACGTTTCCTTCTCTTTATAGGCTTGTTTAGCGGCTGAAGGTCAATGTGTCACCCAAATTGATGGTTATTATATCGAAACGGTCATTTGCTTGGTGTTTGGATGGATTTGGCTCAGTTGGGGTCGTCGAGTCATCCAGCGACTGGAAACGCAAGACGAACGGATATGGAAAGTGGTCCACTAGTCCGTTAAACAATTCTTACGCCACCTTGCAGTGCAGATTCTCATCTCACATGTTAGAACTATCTAAACAAAAAATAAAAATATAAGGTTATAGGGTTTTAATGTATTACATGCTGATTTCTCTAAGGAAGTATTAGTATTTTATTCCTGACCCTTTCCAAGTAGTTTTAAATCCTCCCCTAGCCTCCTTACAAGTTAAAAGGGGGAAGTACCTAATGGCCCCACTTTGTATTTCTGCCTCGTGGGATAATGTTTTCCACCCCAGCTGTGATGACGTTGTCATAGGAACGTCATCTTCATTCGAGAGAATCACTCCCCTCCACACTGCCCATTTATAATATCTAATCTCGAAGAACCTGGGGTTGCGCCCGTTACAAGGGAAGGAAGCATGAAGGATTCTTCTTAGCGCCAACATTTTGGATCGATACATTTTGTGTCTCCCTCCGAGGGGTTAAAGTCGCATAGGGAGGGAACAGTTTCGGGAGGAATAATTGATGCGCATGTGCAGCAGCTACAGGTTCTTGTTTCACGAGCATTTTCGAACATTTAAGCTTTTACCCGTGTGTTGCGCAGGATCCCGTCGACAACATGGGGTATAAAGTGAAAGCTGAACAAGAAATAACGATGTTACAAAGATTAGTTATAGAGCCACACCCCTTTCCTGACTCTTTTGGCTTTTTGCCTCTGAGGAAGTACTTCTCAGCCTGAGCTCAGTTTATTCGTGGGAAAGCGACTCGAAAGACGTGAGTTTTTGGGTAAGAAAATTTCGTTATTTACATTTGAAATGAATTATTGCGAATTATTTGAAATGAATATATTGGTTCAATTATTGCAGCAGAAAAGCTTGTATGGCAAGTACATACGTGCGGTGCTAATACCACCCTCTAGGGAGGGGTGAAGGAAAGGAGAGATAGAAATCGAATCGAGACTGAAGTGCGAGGTGAAAGGGAAGATTGATTGGCACCACCGGAGGTTAATCTTGTTAAAATAAATCCCTAGGCCGCATGAACAGAGAAGGTACGCACAGACGGCTTTTTTGTTTTGTTTTTTTCCTCCGAATTCTATACCTGACGTAGCTGTACAATAAAGGAAAGTAAAAACGGTGGGATGGCGCACCTTTCGAAATGCTCCCCAATTAAGTAACAACCAATGTGAATACGAATGAGGAGAAAATTCCTTGAACCACAAGTGTCAAGCATAGCTCTAGTTATTCTGAGGGTGTGCTGTACCACTGTTTTAATTTTCCTTTCACTGCATTTCTAGTGCAGTAGCTCAATTGGGTAACACGCACCTTGTTAAGAAAAGGGAGGAGTTTAAACAGGATAAAAAACTGTCATCAGTTTTCCTCTATTTCTGGATGCAACTTTTAGCTCCAAACTTGAGTAAATCGAATTCCGGCGGTTCTTAAAAACCGGCTCCGGAAATTCTCGCTTAGTTGAAGCACTTTTTCGGGAAATGCCACGAGTAGCTAATGGAGGGTTCCACGTGCTGCATTGCTGCAATATTTTTGGTACTCAAGTGTGTCAAACCTGTATATCTTTATACACTGTGTATACACACTGAGTGTCAAATATTGTGCAGCAAGTGGAACCCGCTATAAGGCTTTTACCTAGAAATGTCAAACAGTTATGAGTCGCTACGGTAACCATCTTTAGTCAATAAACAACATGTAGTCTTTGTTGAGAATTTAAATAGTGCGACGACGTTTTCTGAAGTCACTTCAGAATATCAGCTGCCTATAGTGAACCCGAGAGGACGGATTGTACTCGCGGTATGAAGTTCAATGGTAAAATAACATGTTTGCGTAGAATTTTCCTTTTCTTTTCACCAGTGTGTTTCGGACAAAGTTAGATCTGATTAAATTAGTTTAAATTAACTTCAGGTAAATGCCGACGACAGCTTGCCTGCGGTTGCCTATCTTCCAGGGTGTCCACTCTCGCGGCAAATGCATCTATTAGGTTCTTGTCCTTTTCTTGTTATTCTTCAAGGTTGTTATTATTCTTCAAGGTTGTTAAGTCAATATTTCTGTGATCTTTGTATGTGTGGTTTGTAGCGTACATGAAGAAGTAAGAAAGTCACCGCACGGTTACATTTAGATTAGCTAAACAATTTAATCTGTTTTTTAGATAATTCTAGAATGTACACAATAAAAAGATAACGCATGATCCAAGTGGTACTGGTACTGATAGATAAGATAAGAATGTTTACTTATCATTGTTGATTAAAGATTATGCAATGTGGAGTCCCATACCTTTGAATCCGAATGATCCTGCCAGAGTACCTTCCTCCAGATGCAAGCACGCCGCTGTAGTTTGTGATAACCATCTCTATTTATTGGGTGGAAAAAACGGCAATTTACCATTACGAGATTTCTGGAAATGTAACTTAGGTAAACTTTATCTTAATAAAAACCATCCAATTCCATTTCATTTTATTTTTTGTAATTTTTTTATTAGAAACGAATGAATGGATACTTGTACCTGCGTTACCGAATAATCCCCCTTCATTGCAAGAACACTCCATTGTCGCATACGAAAACCAACTGTATATCTTCGGCGGGGAATTTTCTTCAAGCACAGAAACACCTTTATGGATTTTCGACGTTAAAGTAGAATTCTTGTAAAGTTTTCATTTATTTGATGGGCGGAACTTGTAGAAACATTTGTGGAGGAAATGGAAAAGCTGGAAGGGTGGGTTGTCTCCTTCCGGACGCCGTGGTCATTCGGCAGTGTTACATAGGAACTTTATGTACGTTTACGGCGGTTATCTGGATATGAGAGGCTCGACCGGGGAATTATGGGCCTTTAATCTTGGTAAAGTTCCTCAGAAGCTGTATCAAATCACCCGTGTTACATTCAGAAGTATTTGAATGTATTTCCTACCACATTTCAGATGAAGAAGTTTGGCATTTGTTGTCTCCCATGCGTGGCGAACCGGAGGTTTTGGTGCCCTCGCCGCGACACACCCATTCCTGTGTTGTTTTCGAATCAAGACTTTGGGTTTATGGCGGCATGACAGACCTGCAAGAACGAAGTGACTTTTGGACTTGGGATCTCAGTAAATTAATTAGCCAAGAGCTTTTAGGTACCATCATTTATCGATTTGTCTTGTAGATAGGCAAAGTTGGTCACTTGTACGAGCAAAAAACGGTCCCCCGCCCCTTCATAGTCACGCGGCGATCAAATACGAGTGCAGTTTATATATTTTTGGCGGCGAACGGCAAGGCCAGCCCACAGACGAGCTGTGGAGGTTCCATTTCGCCACCCAGACATGGTTCAAAGTGGATGTATGCCTCCAGCGACCGCAACCTCGCGCCCAAATGGCTTGTGTGGTCATTCCAGTCCCGTTAAAGAGCTCGCAAGGGACCACCGAGACGATTTTGCTTACTTCTGTTGCGTCGTCTCCGAACGATTCTTTCTCGCTTAGCAAAATCGAATCAGAGAACGAAAATAAGCGACAAGCGGTTCCTAAAGTCGATCTTTATGTAGAATCGGCTTCAAAAGGACCCGTAACGTCACGGATTTGGCCCATGCACCGTAGCTACTCTCTCCTGAGCAATACGGACAGCGATCTGATCGATCTAATACAAGAATTCGAATGTAAAGGGGAAAGTTGGACTGCGAGATTTGCCAAGTCTCAAACTCACGATTCCGGGATCGATTCTGTGCGATCTGGGCTAGTAGATTCAACGAATACGCTCTCAAGTCCTCCCCCTCCTTGTTCGATAGTCGCGAAACCGAAAAGCGGGACAGTCGTTAACAATCAAATACGCAAAACACTTTCCGTAACTCGGTCATATACCACGGTACGGTTTAATCCATTTACGAACGAACAGCAAGTTAGACTCATTGACCTGGAAGAATCGGACGGCAGCGACATGTCTGACGAATCTCATCACAGAGATTTCGCTGAAATCTTAAACCCGCATTTAGAAAGAAGCTCAGAAATGGAACCTGAATCTGCCAGAGCTTTATCAGATTTTTCTAAGACGATAACACAGAGGGACGCAAAACTGTCGGTTGCCCATCAGAAACAGCTTGACAAAGAGAACCATACAGTACTTATCCTGGGGGGTAGAGAAGTTGGACAGATTACGGTTTTTCGCCGTCCGTTGTCTATATGGAAGCTCCAATTGTACTAATCTATGTGTAGTATGTCTAGTCCGTCCGCCTCTTGAGGTGTTAAAAAAATTTCAAAAATAGAAGGCAGGATTCAAATTCGTTTCTTTTATTTTGCTCATCTATCGTATGTGGAGGACATATTTTGTATGCATTACGTATTTATACACTGGAAATTAACAAAGTTTACCAATTTCGGTGATACAAAACTTCTTTTCTATCTGATTTCCAGTGTGACTCATCTTAGAAAACTTGTTCATATTAAATTAAATGAACTTTGTTACCCTTTTTCGTTGTAAGGACGACAGGCGACGTGACCTCGCATCGTCGACTGCTGCTTTCTCAATAGATGTTGCTAACTACTATCTCGGGCTAGTATAAACCAAATACAAATTGTCATGATGAAGTATATGTTGCGCCCATAAAAACTTAGCTTGTTCTTGTTGCATCCAAGCTAGCGCGAGGTGGCCAGCAGTGCTTTACAGGTGTGTGTATTAACGCGTATTTCTTTTGCGTATACATCGATAAGCAGGATAACTTTATAACCGGGCACAAAATAATGTCGAAGGCCATGACAGTTCGCAAATCAGGAATTTTGCTTTTTGTAGCATTGGGTAAACAATTAATTTGCCTGTTTCGAATTAGTGAAGGCAAAAATAGAAAACGTAGAATATCTCGCCGTCCATATTGTCAAGAGATTTTGTAAAAATTTGCGAGTAAAATACTTTGTACTTGATGCTGGTTCTGCGTTCCCCACTACTACCGTACCACGGAAATCTCACAAATTCAAAAAAGCTATTAAAATTGTTTCAGAGTTCCTATTTCCTTTTAAGCTTAATTTAAATTTCTGATCCATAGTCAGTTAATATAATTTATATACTGGGTTCATTTTACAAAATCGCATCTAGGGTTTTCTCACCAGTACAATACAACCGCTCAAATCAAATCGTTCCCACTACCATATAATCGGGCATATTTGTTTGTTGTTTTCTTGAAAAATTTTCACTTCTTCACAAAGCTTGTACACACAACGCCAATATATGCAAAAGTGGAATGAGTGATATCATACAATATTGCACTGGGTGGCCTTATTCCCATTTTTTAAAGTGAGACACTTATGGATATCATTTTTGTATACAATTTTCCTTTCAATCTCATGTTTGTTGTTGCATAGGCAGTTAAGTTCACTTCGTGTAAGGAAACCCTGAGCTTGAGCTGTCACATTTTACATCCTTCAAAGCATGTCCCATAACCTCCACAACATATCTGTACAAATTATAGTGACATTTTTTTGCAAAAACAATAATATAAAAATTGGCCTTTAAGGACCAAAATATAATAAATTCCACGATAAATTAGCACCCACCAGTTGAAAAAAACTAATACAAGTTTGTTGAAGCTGCATTCAGTACAGTTAACTGGACCCTTAGTTAATCGACGAAGGTCGTCGAATTTCTTCAGGGTTGCCTTTCTTCATTTCCGCTTTCCCAGGCGAAGAAAATGAATGGGAGGCCGTGTCGTGATGACTGGACGAGGAGTGTTGTCTGTGACAATGGACACAATGCAAACATACTGCACAATGCCCTAATTTCTTTGCTAAAACTGATTGGAATTTCAAAGCAGGTCCCAATTTCAAATTCATATTCTTCGTCAGGTGATTTTCATTTAGAAGAGACAAGGCTGCTCCATCAATGCAATGCTCTTTGAATACCTAGAGAATAGACAAAAAAAGTTTTAAAATTTCAGTTTTATTATTTTATTTTTTACTCTTACTAGTTTATTAATAATAACTTTTCGCACATCATATTTGTTACTGTTAAATAAGTTTTCTCCGTGAACATTCAGAAATGGTAGCAAAAAAAAGAAAAACAGATCTTAACAATGAAATCAATGACTCCCCCGTATGGGAGGGATGCAATTAAGTGATAAGAAAAACGTTTTTTTCGTGTATGTGGTGCTTGCTTCTCAAGCATCTGAAGTTTTTCTGCAACGGAGGGAAAGTTTGAGAACGAGGGCTCCTCCCTTCATTTGCATACACATGATCCGTGAATTATTATTACATTTTGTAGAAATAGAAAAATGACCTGGCGATGAAGAGATTACTCATGGAGCACGAGCTTCGTAATCTGCGCACGCCATCCAATTTCTCATGCTCACCGATATACCTATTGCTCGCCTATAACTTAAGCTCCAGTGAGCCTTTTTCCTTCCATTAATAAATCCTTTTAGCCTTGGTTTAAAAAAGCCCGCATTTCCTGACCAGTTTTTATTCAACTTGAAGCTCTAAATCACACCTGCTCGCTTGCCCCAACTGAAACGAAGCGTTAATGTAAGTGTACTAGAAAATAAATTTGCATTTTCTGGAATTAAGGCTCCCGCACAGCTTAAATTGTTATACCCAAGCTACCACCAGGTGGCGTGCAGTGCTTTGCATGGTCGTATATGAACGCGCACTGCTTCTCTGTGATAACTGTACATTCAGGTACACAATCTGCAGATTCTCTTAAAAAATGAACTAAAATTAGCATAGAGCATGCCAGTTTCCGTATTCGCAATTTTTTTCGGTTAGGTGGAAAACCAATTTTCATTTTTAAAATTATCGATGCCAGAATTACAAAAGTAAAGAAGCTTTATGTCATGGGGTTAGTATTGCCTACATTACTAACAATAAGTTTCATGATAATTTCGCTTACTTTTTACTTAAAGGTGCTTCTGTGTTGCCTATGCTATCGTGCCATAGAAAGCTAAGAACTATACCGGAGCTTTAATTAATTATTCTTTTTATATTTTTCAGAAGTGACGATAAAATAATAAATAGAAAAAGATCACAAAGCAACTTCTGAGTTCTAGACTTGGCCGCGCCTCTCGATTATAGCAAACTGGGGAGGAAAAAAGGAGCAAAGAAAGTCAGTTCAAGGTGGTACCAAATGAGTATATCGACTTGGGTACTCCATCATTAAAGGCAGATTGAATAATGTAAAATCTGAAATTTTTTATCTCTCGATTCAGAATCGTGATGGAATGGGCAAATTTTTGTGTTGAGTAACAACTCAAAGTCTAAGTTAGCCAAGGTAATTTGCATAATGTGCTTTCCGGAGAGATCGCCGATGTAGTTTTCAACTTTGAAACTAAACAGTCTGTGCACTTGCTTTAGTTATTGACAGGCTGACGGATTACAATTGGATTAGCATGAAACAAGTTCGGACGTTTCCATTTGCATTTGCATGATGGAATATTTCAAGAATGAAAAGTTGAACTGTGTTGGGCTTGTACAACAGATCGATACCTAAACAACGGCTTGTCTCTCAGGGTTTTGAATTCTCGATCTGTCGGTTACAGTCCAAATTGAAACGTTCCTACAACTCCCAGAGGGAGCAGATCTGTTTGACTTCTGACTTTTTTACGGTGAAATTTGCCCTAAAGGAGGTGGGAACTAGTTAAAATGGACTGATCTCGCTACAGATGCATATCCTACATCTGATGGATGAAGACAGTTTACTATAACCTTCCTCACTGCGAAAACAATTCCGTGGTCGCTGTTTCGCAAACCACTCGCCTAAAGTGACACTACTTAAGTTCTCTTTCAGAGCACAGAACTTCTTGCGTTCTGAAACCGAGCCATTTTTGCTGCAAAGTAGAACTTCACTTTACTTTGTCCAGTTCTTTGTGGTGCAGTTAGATATGGAGGGTTTCATTAAACCCCTAAAGAATATTTGTTCCCAAGAAAAAAAACAACAAGAAAAAACTTCATAGGTCATTGTCCAAACACTCATCTGTAACCAAACGTGTGGAAACTAATCTTTGGTCACTTTTCCCCCCAAAAAAACCACTCGCTTTTTCTTTCCCAACCACTTGTAACAAAAAAGGAAAAAAAAGTGAAATTTGGAAACTTCAGACATTACCTCGGCATATTCAGCGCAGAGGTCGATGGACGCTACAAAGTGAACTACTTGGTCCACCGTCCAGGATTGTACCGTCTTGGATTCCGATGAACAATCACCCGCGCAAGATGACAAGCAGAGATGTTTAGGATACGACATGACAGATGTCACTGGCGTCGGCGTCCGACTACGGCGCTTGGTCGGCGCTGTATTCAGGTCATAATTGTCTTTGGACACCTTGATTTGTTCCGCGGAAGAGTCAAGATGAGTCTTTTTAGACTGAGGTGGAGTACAGGCTGAGCCACTAAGGTCCAGGGGCGACGCTAGGGACGCTGAAGTGCTGTTATTTAGGGGCGAGTCGGCCGGACGCTTGATTGCACCGCGTAAGTACGTTTCCAGTTGCTGATTGGCGCTCTGCTGGGCACTGGCCGAGCGCACCATGTGGAGTAAAGCTTGGGTTGAGGACATGTCGATCATGGGAAAGGAACCGGCCATCATTAATGTTGCAGACTGAGGTGGAACGGTGGTCAGACTGGACGCAAGGGAATCTTTGTTTTTCGTTCCAGGTGACGAAGAAGAAGAAGGTTCGTGTTCTTTCTTCGTGGAGGCATTTTGCGACGCAGATTGTTGCTGCTGATGGTGATTTGCTAAGGCTGCGAGAGGATGGAGATGGTTTAGACCCAAGAAGGGCACACTGCCCGGTTTGAAAGCTTGTTGGAAACGAGGGTCGATGCCGGCGAGGAAGCCAGCTCCTCTACTGGCCGCTGCAGCAGTTAGAAACCTGAGTAAAAGATCACAAACAAACATTTGTTACTATTTAAGATTCTAGCAACTAAGCGGGGGTATTTTACACAAAGTTAGCCAACAATCAGCGTAAGTTAACTGTAAAGTAAACTTACTCATTGGCAGTGGCGTTGTTATTGTTGTACTTGGCAGCTAAACTGCGCATAAAATCGCTGTAATTGCGTGACAGATGCGATTCCATCGTTTTAGGGGTATGGTGATGATGGTGAGGGGAATAGGACGGAGCAGGAGGGGTGAAAGACAAGGTAGGAGGCGTGCCGGGGTAAGACGGCGTTCGTTGAAGCGATTGCAGTGAAGCTGGCGAGTGAGGCGAGTCGGAGCGTGATGATTCGGTCGTGATTTCAGGGCTGCAACGTTCTGTTTTGACCTGGATTTTTTGCTTCTTGCGCCGCGTCGCGTTCGTGGTCGATTTGGATGCCGGTAACGTTGCTGCAAATGCCCCCGGTTCTCTATCTGTGTGGCTACCTGTCACCCCAAAGAATAAAATCATTAGAAATCTTTCACTCTCGAGCTCTCCAACACCATAGAAATATCTAGCTCTGACAGTTACATTCGGAATGTAAACCTCATTAGATGTAAATAAATTCCTGGTGAATCTTTTAGATTTTGATGCTTTTTAGAGATTCAAACAGTTGGCCGAGAAACTAACGTACCTCTTTTTGTAACAAGTCTTCTGATGTATACACAAGCCATCAAAAGTAAAAGTTAAAAAAGAGAAAAAATCTGCTGTCTCACGTTCTTTTGTGAATCTGTATTAGCGCTACTGCTCTTTTGAGCTACTGGCTTTTCAATTTCTCCCTTCTCGGAAGGCTTTATACATGTATAATACAGTTTTGAAAACTTGCAGAGATGCAAGATGCAAGATTTGGGAAAGTGATGGAAATTCTATACGAAACGTTGGTAAAAAAAAGAAGCCCGAAGGACTAAGATGCCCAGGAATGACCTTTGGCACGGTCGAAGAATAAGTTGATTTGCCTTCAGCACATCTGCTGCATCTTCGTTGCACGACAGCCCAAAGCTTTTACATAGATGCGGCTTTGATGCTGCATAGGTAGCTTAATTATCCGACTCTTTGGGACTATGGAGAAAGAGAGAGAGAAGAGAATGCGATACCCTGGTGTCTTTTAAGCCCCTGTTTTATAGAACGAGTCCTGACGGATGGAATGTAAATCAAGAGGAATCTCTTTCTCCCCTCTAGAAGAGAAGATTTTACCATTCCACCCTTGAATAAGTTCAGGTTTTGAGCGTTCAACTTCTCTACGGTTCGAGATTTCCTAATATTCGCTTCTTAAACTTCTCTTTAACTTTTCCCTACGCTAAAGCTTATAATATAATTTTCCATTCCGCTTACTTAACTTACAAAAAAGTAGATACATTTAAAGTAAGTTTTCTAGAGTCACTTTTCTAAATTCACTTAATGCAATGGCGGGCAAACTTATGAGACAACTTTTTAGCCTATTCCCTGAAAATGTTCAGTGTACATAATATTAGACCAAGTTTAAATTATCCGGGTGTTTTCATGGTTTAATTAAACTATCTCTCAATGATCTCTAATTCATGTATGCATAATTATAACCACTATGATATGTAACCGTATGTCTGGGTCTTCTATACTGTCAAAACCTGGAGTGGACGCAACCTGACCTAAACCTTACCCTACCCGGGCAAAAAAGAAAGCTTAATTTTTCAGAACGAAAACTATTCCGTTTTAGAGCGGAATATTTGTGTCGCTCTAAAAGAGAACTTTACTTTAATCAGTTTAGACTAAGCTAACTTTAGCACATTGCAAGCCAAGTCGGTTCGGTTCGGATGCTACAGAAGTGTCCACCAGGGTTGGCATTAGGAATAACAACTGCCTTGCTTAAAGCGAAATCATTTCGATATTTCTCGCAATTCAAATTCCCTTGAGGAAACTCCAATGGCAAAGCACTTGCAAGTTTCTATACGAACTGCCGAAGCTTTTCTAAATTAATAAAACAAAAATAATGTTACGACTGACTAAAGTATAAAGCTCTATTTTAGAGCGACACATTCTTTCGCTCTAAAACGGAGCATTTTGTGTCTTTTAATGTATCCATTTACTTTTATGAGTGGACATTAGCGTTCAGATTCGCTCTCAATGAATGTTCCGTTAAATAAAAAGCGCTGAAACGGAGCCGCTTACTTACTGTAACACCATTTGGGCCACACAACTGGACTAATAGTGTCCAATTCCGCCATGATTGGATGCATTCACTTGATCCCGATCACTTTTTGGTACGAAAACTAAAATTGCAGGAAAAGCCAAAACGAGGACAACTTGGAAAAATGGGAAGACTCTGTTTCGCTACACTTGCACGCAATTCAAGTATTTCCTTGGAAAAAATGAACCACACCCTTGTCCAAATAAAGTAGCCCAATTCGCACGTTTCAGCTTTCTTCAACAACTGGATTTTCCTTAGAAACACATGCGTTATTGCTGCGACTTACACGTCTGGTACGTTCGGAAGCTCTGATTAGACTGTTTTCCCTGACGGGCGAACAGGTGAAGCGAACACGGTCCAGGTGAGTGCTGGACATACAAGCGTAAGGTATAACAGAGAGAAAAGTGTGGTGGGGAGGTTCGTGTGGGGTTTGGAACGTCGGCAACCTTGGCGTTTGGAGAGACCAGACCACGCCATCCCTAAACAGTGATGTGCTCATGCGATGGCGCGCGAGATTACGTGAAAAAGGAGCACAGGTGGATACGCCAAAATGCACATTTGGCGAGCCCTCAAAGCGTAACAGGTAGACGGCGAGAACGGTCAGATGGGGAGCTGATGGTTACGTAGCCAAGATGAGGCCATAGTCAGATGAGGAGGAGAGCAGAAGTTTAAGAGAAGCATGAGGAGGGGTGGTAGAACATATAGAAGGGACAGGGAGGTAAAGGTAGGTTATGGTATAGAAAGGTGTATCGGACCTAGGGAGTGTACCTTAGGGAACGAAAATTGAGAAGCCAATACGTAGGAGGGAAAAAAAAGACAAGAAAGTGAGCCAAGAGACCGGACCACCACTGTTGAGAACAATCCTCACGAGCGTTTGACCTTTACGAACTTTTAAAGGAGCGGAACCTTTTTCGAATCTTCTTGTTGCTCTCTTTGTAAACACCGACGACGTTTGTGAGATTCAGAGAGTTTTCATAGAATTGTTTTACATAATGTTGTTCATGTTTTTGGAATCTGGTTAAACTTTGCGTGCCAAGTTGGGAAAACGCGGAAAACGAATGTTTGGGGATCGATTCAGCCGATTCTTTTTGTTCATATATAATATGCGCAATATAGTTTCTCCTTTCATTGCAAAGGGCATTATCAAATGCTTTTTGTTAAAAAAATGAACTTAATTGCGTGCAGTTAGTTCCCCTTAGTTCCACCTTCCACCAGGAATTCGGTTATGAATAGGAAAATCAAGAAACTTAGTTATAGCTAAGAAACTTAGCAGTAGCTAATAGTACTTTGAAATTTTACAGGTCAAAGAATTTTCACTTAATGTGCACCGGGTTTTATCATAATGTTGTTCCGATTTACCTCCATGGTAACGTATGCCGAGCTATCTTGGAGTTAATTTGGCCTAACGCCCTAGATCCTTCAATGTAGAATCAAATAAAACAGAATCAAATTTGTATTTGTTTATACTATGCATTCGAGCTTAAAGTGAAGTGTTAGGCTTAGAAATGAAGTGAGCACTTTGTTAAAAAATTATACAAAATGTCTTAGGAGTGAAGTGAATATCAGTTGAGGTGGGAATTGACGGGCGGGAGAGGCTGCTTGGAAGTATATAGTCTGATCGCATCAGAGATTTTTATCGAACGCTTCGCTCGAAGGGAGCACTTCAGCTGGGTTAGGGTTGTCAGGAGAGTTAGGCGTGTGACGTATGACGTATGGCTGATCCAGATCTAGATTCCTGCATTTAAAAAAATGAGTTGCTTGCTGTCATGTTCGCCTAGTTGCTCAACACCAGAACTAAGCTTTTTTATGGGGAAAAGTAGAATGGTGAGCTCAAAATCACGGTAGATTTTTAAAGGTTTTCCCCGGCTTTTTGTTAAGGAAGTTTTTCTATCAAACGCTTTTCCCAAAATCCGTGTATGAGTAACAGATGCTTTAGACAGGCTAGTAACCTTTAGAGACTTATAGTTTTAATTTTTTTTAACGTTTTTTAGGCCTAAGCCCTATTATAAATAGGCAAGGTTCTAGGCTTCTTAATATGTAGGTTATGAATGTCCCGTTTTAAACTTTAAAATGATTTCATGAAATGATTCTGCTTACAAATTGGAAAATCTGCTTTCACGTTTGTTGAAGGTAATTAGCAATCGTACTAAAAGTATCATGAAAATGTGACAGAAGAAAAATAAAAAAACAGGTTTACATCTAATCAAATAAAAGTAAAACAGGGTTTTTCCATTGGGGCAAAGCTTTCTGAAATGAACCTGTCCAAAACAGACTGTTTTGGGCTGATGTCACCCAACAGATCCTTTCTAACGCACGGAAAGAAAAAGAAAAGGCAAGTACACCTCACGGATGGTCAAGTGTGGGAAGCATCCGATACTTACAGCCATTACAGACTACAGAGAACAGTTATTGAGCACTTGGTCAAGCTTATCGGTGTGCAACAGGTGCATAACCTTAGCTGGTCTACCTGCGCTCCAAAGCAAAAGCCTTTTTTTTTCTTCTTCTTCATCTTCTTTTCCCTCACTACTTCTTCTAAAGGGGAAATTTTGCCAGAAATGAAAAGATGTCACCTGTTACTACAAATCTCCCAGCCAGCGCCTGCATCGTCATCCTACCATGACTTGACCATCTGTATGTGTACAGTTTTCTCTTGTAGATATTTACTTAACCGCGTTCTTTTTCTCTCCTTTTTTGTGTATTTTTTTGAGCGGGTTGAAGAGGTCAAAAGCTTCTTAAAAAGGTTCTTGACAGCCCAAGAAGTCACACCAGGTGGCTGAAGATTTTTTTTCTTCCGTTTTTGAAGCTCGGAAAAAGAAAAGAAAGACAAACTAAGATTTCTATTAAAAGAAAAAAAAAAGAAAGAGAGGCAGCCCATGACGAAGCTTTCTAGATTCTAAGAAAATGTCGTCTTTTGTGAGGTTGAGCTGTTACTGGGCCTATTATAAGGGGAGAAAAGACAATAACACACAAGGGAAACGCCAGAGTTGGGCAAGCGTGGCGCCCTTTGACCTCCAAGTTTCCTTCTCTAGTAAAAGATGGCGTCGCTGCGGACCGCTCGGAACGGAAGCGGCCATTACACCACGCGCTTCCTGTCATCCGCACCGTCTCCAAAAGCTTCCCAAAAGTGTTCTTTTCCCTTAGACTTCTTCCTGGGCGCATTAAAAACCACCGAAAATTCACACCTTGACCCGTAGCCTTTAACCTTAGCAGGTAACAGGAAACGCTTATTTCCGTGGTAAGAAAAGAGACTACCGGAAATCGCCATTTTCAGTATCGTCCCGAAAAACTCCCCAAGAGTCCATAAGCCTACAAAACCTAAGTTAATTTCCTAAGCTAAGCTTAACTAATAACCTACAAGCTAATAAGCTAACACAGCTAAGCTAATAACCTTTTCTTATGGAATTACATGTATTTACTTCATCAGAAACCCAAGTTTTTATTTGAGTATAAATAGAAAATAGCTAAAAATAACATTTCTTTTTGCTTCTATGGGTCTTGAAAAAAGAGCCATCAAGTCGTTTTATTTTTTAAGTGGTTTAAAGTTGGGTTATGAGTGCGGACGTGATTGATCTGGTGGGAGAGTTATAAAAGGCCGATAATTAGGGCCGGAAGTTGGGTACAGTTTTTCTTGTAATTTTGGGAACCAAAAAGCGTGGGTGTTTTCCTTGACTTTTGACCTGCCCAGTTCCTGCTGGCTGCTCGAGTGAGAACGAGAGCAAGAGGAAATAACAAAAAGAACCGCACGGTGTGGGAATAATATACTCCCCAACATAAAATGTATATAAACCCCACACACATTATTTTTTGGGCACAAAAAAGCGTCAAAATGTAATGGAAATGTCTTTTTTTACCTGTTAGACAGGATTCGAAGGGAGATGAAGCGGCAATTCTGGTTTCACCTGTCTCGGCCCGCAATTCCACCAAGTTTCGCAAATCTACGAAATGAGAAAGAAGATAGGAAAATGAGTTATTAGGAAAAAACACGAAAGCTGAAACTTTCCCATTTTTTAAATTTCTTTTTTGGTTCCCAAAAACGGACATTGCTCTCATAAAAAAGCTGACCGCAAGTCAGGAATCTAGAAACGGTATAGTATATGAACCACAATAATAACTCCTTCATGTCCAGCCATTTCTCTTTTTTCTTATTTCCGCAAGGAAAGTAAAGGAAAATATTTGTCAGAAAAGACACCCGTTCCCAAGCTTCTTCGGATTTGCACCAATAAACTTGCGACCATCAGTGAAAAGAATTTAGACTTCCGGAACACATTATCATAAAGGACATCACTTCACCTTCATAATTTTCGAACCGTCGAAAACGAAGTAACCTAAAACAGCAGTTTTTTGTCGTCAAATCTTCTTTTTGACTTTATTTCTTGGAAGAAATTTAAAGGATCACTCCGTGGGACTAATCAGTGATGTCTAAAATTTAAAAAAAAAAATCATAATTCCTAGGATAGTCTATGCTACACAATCAATTATTATCTCAAAACGTGATTCTTTCTTTCTTTTCTTTCGGTGGCTTGGCGGTACTCTTAATGTTGCACATTTGGAAGTATCGCAAGGAAAGAAGATCAGTTTAACAAAACCTTGAAATTTCTAACGAACCTTGTTATGTCTATTTTGTTTTTGATTAATTGAAGGTGAACATGTAGAGAAAATGGAGGAGACGGGCCAGGAACCAAAGTCTAATTAATGACATGTCATCTTTGAAAGCGAAGCGAAGGGCGTCTCTTTCATTGCATTGCCCGAGTAACCTCCCTTTTTTGCCCTTCACACCTTCCAAACGAAACACCTCCTGAAAAGATGTCTCCGGAAAGTCGTCCCTTTTCAATGGCACTGAATGCATGACACGGCGACGTTACAATATAAACCCCAAAATGGTATACAGTATACAGCTAAAGCTAAGTGGACATTCCACGAGTTATACACAGCGAGACACAATAAGGCTAGAATTGCATTCAAATAAAAGCGGTTAGGAACAACATTTCCCCCTCAATTGATCTTACAAGCATGCAGCAACGCTCTATTGCAATCGCAGTTTGGAATTGGAATCCCACCCACCAAAAAAAGAAAAAGAAAGCGAGCGAGAGACTTTAGTTCATTCATCGTAATAAGGTCTCGCGACTTAGGAAGAAACGGACCACTTGTAATGGGCAAATGGCAAAGTTCACGTAAATAATCGAGGTGGATTTGCCTTAAAACATTTCAAGTGCCTTGCAGATCAAGCCATGGTCAGACTCTAAGTCTTTGGCCCCAATAATATATACTGAAAATTTGATGCAGTACCTCAATAAATTTGCAGTCACAGGCCAGACGAGAAAAAATCGGAAAGAAAGAAAAAGGCTAGCATAAATATATGCCATATACATATACTTGACCCTTTGAGACCCTGAAGGGCCATGGAGGTGAAAGACCAAGGTTATGATCCCTCCGGGGGTCAATTGTTACACACATGGACCCCGAGAAGATGACGAGAGTCACAGCATGCAACCAAAAGCAACCCGTCATTCTGCCTCTCGATCAACTCGGCAAACATGAATCTCTCCTTCGCCATAAGCTTTTTGCAGCTCCACTTGGAGCAAGATCGACAAACATATACTTCCTTACTCCGCTTGACTTAAATGTTGTTCTATTCCCTTGAAGCTCTTCTTTTGTCTTTGAAACAAGTTATTTACGAACCAGGAAAATTATGTGTCAATTAACGAAACTATTAAAGCTCCCGTCAAGCTAAGCTAAGTTACACCCAAGCTATCGCGAGGAGGAGGGCAGGGGCTTTTTGTGGAACGCGCATGAAACGGCAAGCAAGATAACTTTAGAACCACGCACTCAACTTGTATGAAATCTTTTAAAAATAAATAATTCCTAGGGCAAGACAGTTTGCAAATTCGTAGTCTTGCATTTTTCGTGTAGACGAAAAATTAATTTGCATTTTTCATATTGGTAAAAGAACAAATGGAGAAAATAAAATTGTCTGGCCCTTAGCATTGATATTAACTACATTATTGTCCAGGAGTTTTGGAAGAATTTTGTGTACTTTAAATCTTTCGTGTACTTTGGTGCCTGTGGGTGCAGAAAGGTTAGTAGAAGAAGAGTTGTAAAGGATGCTGAGCTCCGCCCGTTTAGGTTTGCTGGGTCTAGCGGCGGTAAGTATATAAGCATTTTTTACAAATAAAGGTTCTGACGTGTCTTGACCTCCGCATTCTTGGCCTCCAGAATCTCCCTTTTTCGCCTCGTCGCTCCCGCTGGTTGCTGCTGGGCTTTTGATATCGACACGGAAATTACGCTATAGTCTGTCTACTTTTCTCCCCTCTCTTTCTTAACTTTTCTTGCCTTGCTTTTTGTATCTCTCTCTCTCACTCTCGCTTGGGTTAGTTAGAGATCTCGTGAAACGAAATGAAACGAAACCGACCGACACCAAAAAGCTCGCCCCTCATTTGCATCTTGGCCTTCTGGCTTTGCTCTCTGCGACCTCCTTGCTCTCTCGGGGTCTCCCGGATTACAGTAAAATACAAAAATAAAAAACGAAAGAATAAAATGCGCGCAATTTAGGAATTGTATGCTGGAAAATGTCTGAAAGTCAAAGAGTTGCTTCATCGACTTTTTGTATTAATCTTTTTTAAAATTTGCTCTAACTTCTAACCTCGAAATCTGCATATTTTCAGGTTTTTTTTTTAGTTTTTTTTTGTTGTTATACAAAAATACGGTTCTGTTTTCGCTTGCCAAGTTCCACGTTGGACCCATTTGTAATTGTTTTTTTAGGGGAGGGGTTGTATATGATTCGACCTGAATGACCTTTTCACCCTTCCATTATGGGAGTTAACGAGAAAAGAGAAGGATAGACGGCGCAGAGGCCGTAGCCTGGGCTTTTTGCTGAAAGGAATATCATAAAAAAGCGAAAGGAAGATTGTATACAAGGAGATCCGAAGAGGAGGGCAAAGGCCATGGCAATGGTCACACATGCAAATGAGATGGCACGCATATAATTTAGCGAGTTATTTACCCACCCCTCCGGAGTCCCTCCGCCGTAACAAGAAACAAAAACTGGTCTGCTGGGAAGTTTTCAAAGCTAGCCCAAAGTGGACCACGCTCTTTTTTTTGTTATCATATATATTGCAAGTTGTATTATTGGTCGCCAGTCTCCAAGTTGGAGCAAGAGTGCGATAAAACTCACATCGGGGAAGCTGATGGGAACAGGTGATGAGGTGAACAGGTATTATTTGGCCCCGTAGGGACAACAAGGGGCTAAGGTCGTGTCCATAAAGCTGTCTTGGCCGCCACCTGTTAGAAACCGCCCCATTTTATGCTAATTCTGCAAGCTTTCGAAAGTCCACAATTTCACCCTTTCTTGTAAAAGAAAGTTCAAATTTGGGAGCAGCTAAATTGAACCTTAATACCATGCGCTACCATATGCAATAAGGGTCACTTTGGCTTGTCTTAGTACCAAGTAAATCTACGCGGAAGTGGCTAAATTCGCTATCAAATCTTCTTAAAGTGTCACACAAAACGGACTTTTCCCTTGTTCAGATAAAGAAAGGCCCAGAAGCTGGGTTATCCACCTGTTGCCCTTTTCGTTGGTTGCTGATCAGCTTAACTGTGTACTTAAGAAAATACGAAAAGAAAGAAAGTTTTTGGGTCCCGACACAAAAACCAACGTGACTGGTCACTTGCTTCCTATTTCCTTGGCTTAAGTTTGAAGAAAGATGAAAGATCTTTGCCAAAGACACCTAAGGAATACGGTGCAATAAATGACGAACTCTGGGGAAACGTAAATCCCCTAACCTTTTGAAGCTTTTTTTTTTTTTTTTTTTAAACAAAACCCTAGCATTCCTTTGGGAGACCCCGTTTCAAACTTCTGACGATGACAAACACTGGCCGAAAGAGAATAATGACCAACATCATGTTCAGACTATCAATTTTTTCCGTCGTTTTCTTCTGTCATTTTTCGAGAGAATTAGACCAAAGCAAGCTTTTCGTTAGAAGTTGTATAGATAGACGTTATTGTTAAATGACTTAGGTGGAAAGGGTAATAATAGTCTTCCGAATCTTCAAAGGTTTTGCTTAATCATGCATTGTAAACAGATGTGAGTTTTCACAGTTTTCGGGTATAATGAAAATAAGAGAAATTGTTATGACTTTAAAGTACAATGAAGTTTCAGATAGCATGGTTTATTGCTTTAAAACTGGCCGTTACTTGCTCTTTAAGAATCTTAGTCTAGTCTGTTACACCCAAGTTACCGCGAGGAGGCGCGCAGTGAACTGCATGGGTGTTTACGACCGCGCATTGCGTCTGCGCATAAACGGCGGGCAGGATAACTTAAAGACCATGTATTCAATTTCCACGGCATTTTTTCTTAAGACATGCATTAAAAATAATTTCTGATGGCATTTGAAGCTAAACTTTACGAGTGCCTTAGGCAGTTTGGTTTGTACTTAAAATCATATCCACGTGTTCACTGTAATTTATTACACAGTTCTCCAAATGAAATACTGGAGCAAAAAAAGGAAACACGGAAAAAGAGGCACTGAAAATGCCTATACTTACGGTTTTCGCCAGGATCTTGAACTTTGGTGATACGGTTAGACAGTAGTTGATCGATAATGGACGTCAAGCGGTTTTCTCGTTTCCGGTCACAATCGTTTAACCTGTGAAAACGTGAAAAAGTGTTTAAAAGTGCAAACATCTTAAGATGATTCCATCCGCTTTATTTCAAATTTATATTACTCTGATTCAGAAGATGGGGTAGGACGCAAAGCTTCCATGATCCGGGAATAGGCAGAAGGTAAATTGGCGTCTGAACCAGGAACGGCATAAGTTAAGGGCGGACTCGATGAAGGGCTATTGTAACAGTCTGTTTCCGTTCCGTCTTCGTCGTCTTGATCTTCGTCTTCTTCTTCTTCTCGTCGGCCACTTTCACTAACAGCCACTCCTCCAGGGGCTGTTTGACTCCCGTAGCTGGTCACACTACCACCACGCCCACTCCGATTCTAAGAAATCAAAACCAACAGGATATTAATATATATTTAAGGGATTTCACCAAAATCCTTCAAAGACTTGTTTTCTCCCAAAAGGATTCATTAACGATTCTTCTAAAACATCCTAATACATGCAAAATAGCTCGAATTTAAACATTCTAAATTTACAAATTTCTGCAGCCGCTCTTTACATTTTCATCCCTCTATACGAATCCTAAACTCCAGTCCAAAGTCGTTGTACAAACTAAGTAAATTTCCTTAACGTGCATTTTTCGAGAAAACACAAAGTAAAAGTACAGTATTTATGCTACTTTCCTAGTGAACTTAACACTATCCTGTCCAAAAATAAGTTAGTGAAGTTTCTTTTAAACTCAGTCGATGACTCGCAATTTCGGCATAGTACCTGGCGTATGGCGCAACTTTCTTATAAGAAGTAACATTTCCAACCCAATTCCGGAAAGCTTTTAAATGGCAATAAATTCAAAGAAGAATTTGTTTTCGGAAATTCCCGAGGAGAAAAGGTATAAGGGCGGGGAAAGGGCCACATGTAAAGGTTAATTAAGAGCTTGTGCGGGCCTCCGAGTCCCAAAACGATATAAGGTGTCATCTGGCTCCAGTACATAGCATATAACATCTCTAACAGGTGCTATAAATTGCTGCTGGCACCGCCAAAAAATGTTTTAAAAAATGCCCTTCAACGTGGATGAAACACACTATTTATGCAAATGAGGAGCCTAGCGTTCTATATAATGTTTTCTTTTTCTTTCTTTATGGAACGACTTTTTATGGAGGGGCGGCGTTGCGCTAACGACAGAGCATAACAGCGTCCCAAAACTAAATCCAACTTACATAAAACGTGTCTCTCCAATGTGGAACTGACCTTTACGAGGCTAACATTAAGAAATCCACGCTTAAAGGAAATTTAGTTTTAATTTCGTGGTACACCAACTTTTTAATCACGAGGAAGCGGAGAATTGTTTTGGAAGTTGGACCAAACATAAATAAACAAAAAATGGTGCGGTGCGCACACGGAAGTGCACGGAAGCGACGCTGGCGTCAAACTGACCAATGAACGACAGCAGGAAAATGTTTGGTGGTGGTTGGAATTCAGGGAACCAAAAAAGTCCCTGGGAAGAAGAGACAACCTATAGTTTGTTAGGTTGTACTTCAAGCTGCCCTTCCGAAGATTGGGCCATGGCTATTGACCATAGATGGAGCGATAGTTAGGACAACACTGACTGAACATGAAATAATAACTCCAATAATAATAAAATAAGTATAATATATAAAAAATTTACATTTACGCATACACAATTCACGCCCTAAGTTGTAGGTTAAGTAAACCGTGTCTTTTTTTTTCTCTGCAAAAGGTAATATGCTGTGTCATAGTCTTTTTCTTTCTTTTTTTTTGCTTAGAGCTACTGTATAAACAATTCCAGGATTAGGTCACCAAGGGCGCGAAATATGGAATTGAGATATACTATGTTCGAGATATACACTGCTGGTTTGCTATTTAGATAACTTTGTGTACGCTTTTATGTATTAGTGTAAAGCCTGAATCTTTCTTGGGACAAAAATACGGTTTTACAAGCTACTAAACTGACAATTTGTGAGAAGTAACCCGACATGGAAATCATTAAGCGAACAATCTGATTTTCTATACATGACCCTTCCGATGTATATCTTTCCATTTCCTCTCTTAGAAAAAAAAATCACAGAAGACACCGACTTCTTTTCTGCCGCGATGGGAACATTAAGATAAAGGAGCTTGGCCCTTTCAGACTCTCCGAATTGAAACTCGCAACCAGCTTTATAGGGCAAATCTTTTCCCACGAAAAGGACAGAATAAAAATAACATACGAAGCTCAATCGGTGTATACCTAAAAACTCTGGATTGGAACCTCAAATGCCACATAAAATAGCTTCATCATGATCGGCGTTTCACTGCTTTACTTCCAAATTGCCCAGCTACGCCTTTTTCAACGCTCTAATATTGAGCCTCTGCTGTACTATTGCAATGAAAATCTAATTAATTTCTAGAACGACTAAAAAGTAAAGCATTTTGATATCATAAATTAGAACGCAGCATTTATTTAGAGCGATACAATTTACAGAGCGGCTGTAGCAAGGATAGCTTTACAGCGACTCTATAATTTACAGCGAATTTTAAATTGGAGCGTTTTTTTGTATCAGGACGCTATAATCGCATTAAATTATAGCTATATGCTTATTCCATTTTACCCTAAAATTTACCCTTTCTAGTTTTCACTTTATATTTATTATACAGAACAGCGACATCTAGTTTTAACTACCTGTATCGAAGTAAATCTAAACCCAAGTAAGCGCAAGTTATTGGCAATCTGAAGTAAATTATATACCAGAGAGTATGTATGGAAGTAATCTGGAGTCATCTATCAGAAAGTACAGTTTCCTAACATTTGAACCTACAGTTTTAAGACCAGGTCAAGTAGTCAATACTAAAAGGAACACGAGGACAAGAAAAGGTTACAAAATGGCGGACAACAAAAACTATTGATAACTGGGGTAAAATTATACCTTCAAGGGACAATTAGCGTACGATTGAGGACATGTTCATGGTGTTATACTCTGTATGGGCTTTACGGTTTCGGGGTGCCCTGGAAGGAAGTAGCTCTCTATAGTTGACTCCCAAAAGTGGGCGCCTAAAAAGGAAGAACAAATTGAGGGCGTCGTTCGCCATGGTGGACGTCTTGGCGCGGTCATCCGGCATGGCAGAGTAGCCAAGCGTCGGAAATGGTTCTATTTTCCCCCTTGCTTTTTACCTTTATAGTACGTGGTCCAAGAGGTCAAGGCAATGAGAACATTCCTAATCCATTAAGAGAAAGAAACCTACCAAACTACTGCTGCCAGTGTTCGAGAAAACCCAAATTGGACCTAGGGGGAAAGACAATTCATTCCCCGCGCTTCTTTACTCCGTGTGAAGACAACGTAGACAGATGTGCTAAGCTTATTCGCTTATAACGAAGGGGTTACGGTGTAACGAATAAGAACAATGGAAAGCTTGCCCAAAATAAGGCAGCGTCGTGAGGTGCTTCCCAACCCACCCCCCACTCCTCCACCTACCAACACAACACCGTCGTTCATTCACAAAAAGTTGTACATACTATCTTCACTTCCTTTATTGTGTTACTCCCACATTCCCAGAGGTATAACAAAGAGCAAAAGACCTCATTCATAAACCATCGATCCTTTTTTCTATTATTTTTATTTTTACAAATTTGAGTATCGAAAAAGTGTTGTCATTTATTTAAGGGTCTTCAAACGTAGTAACTTAGCTAGCAGAGGTAGCTCAAATTTTGTTTAGGAAATGTTAAGGCTCCTGTAAAGCTTAACTATTTTTTTCCTTCTACAACGGTGTGAATAAAGCTTAACTTTTCTGGCGCGATAGCACGGGAAAGACTGCAAGGACTGTTTGGGAAACAATGAACAAGATTTCAACAATACTTCTTGAGAGTAATGTAGATGGTACAAATGCAAAGGGTATGGCACGTTTATTTTTTCCGTTTTCGTCTTCAATAATTTCAAAAAGGCAAGTTCATGCTTCATATGCGTGAAAGAAAAAGAAAAATTCGAATTTGGAAACTGACTCGTGTTAGCATGATTTAGTGTAATTTTTAAGAAAAATTTCAGGCAAATTGAGTGCTTGGTTAAAAAGTTATCCTGCTTGGCGTTGCATGCGCAGACGCCATGCGCGTTCATATACAGCCATGCAATGCACTGTGTCGCTTCCTCGCGGTAGCCTGGGTGTTACAAGCTAAGCTATGCACTGGAACCTAAGTAAAGGAAAAAGTAAACTTAAAGAGAAACATTCCCGCGGCTGCGAAAAGCCACACTTGAAGAAAACGGAAAAGAGTCCGCATACACACATTTTACAATGTCTTCCTTCCTGTCTGGTGGGTTCATATTTTATATTTTTTCTTAGATGGCTGTCTTTTGCCCAAGTGCCCTTGCCACATTTCCGCCGTTTAAAAACTTCTTGCATCTCCCCCACCTCCCCCTCCCCACCTTAAAGTTCATCATAAAGTAAAAACCGCACGCGGGAACATCCTTCAGGAGAAAGACCCACACAAGGAACCGCTGCTGTGCTCGCCCAGCATTCATAATCAAACAAACAAAAAAAAAGGAAGGATTCTAACCTCTATAGTGGATCACACACATATACACACAGGAACTCAGGTGTAACCCTTGCCAACTTTCTTTGGTTGCTTCCTTTTCCGGCCTTTGAGCCACAAGGGGAAAACTGGACATTGCCGTCGGCTATTGCCCCCTCTAGCGTGTTGCTCTATTACCACAAAGCATGCGCGAAGGCCCGTGCCTATCCTCAGGGCACGTTTCGGTGTTTCTAACCTTTCCTTAGCTCCCGCACTTTAAAAAAACTGGATCATATATGCTTTTATAATATTTGAACTGCCCACGTCCCACTTTTTGGTCTATTGTCCATTTTAGGGAAGGATTGGGTGTTCGTGACTCGGTTTCTAACTTAGTTAGAGTGGCATGGCATCAGCCACAAGCTGAAACAGATTGAACCAGAAAGTTTGACCGGTCCCTGAGGCGCAAAATTATATAAACATATTAAAGATGTAAAAAAGATTAGGGAAAACTGAAAGTTGTGAGACTTTGTCTAGTTTTACAGGAAAAAAGTTTAAAAAAATACCTATCCTGTGGCAAAGGTGTGGGGAACATAATATTTGAGCAACAATGGATTACAATTTTGGATGTGGGGTGAAAAAAAATATGATTGACTATTGAAGCTAACGGCTACACGCTTTTCATGATTGCACTCACCCAGTTAGAATGTATGGAACCCACAAACTCGTTTGAAACGCTTAATGTGTTCTATTTAGAGCTACAATTAAGTTAGTTAAATTTAGCAGTTAAGGCTAGATAAGTTATCATTTCGATTAATTCTCAGTGTTAAAGCAAAATAAAAGGCTATTTCGTTTTTTCCAAATATCATGGTAAGAATATAGTACTAATCGAAGACAACTTGCAAAATTAGTTTAGTTGAAACGGAAAAAATATTTGAACGCAAGGTTCCAATAAAATTCACTAACGCTACGCCATCTACGGTACACGTGTATAACTACTACTTAACGATATTAAAAGTTCGTAAGGCGGCCTCTAGATGGCATGAAGTGCGCTCTAGACAGATGCGCCATCTAATATTCAACAACGAAAATCCTAGGTTCACGATGTTAACATTTTATTCATTTTTTATTCTTGTTGTTAGTTTTTTACCATTGATGAAAGCCTGCAAGAATCGCATTCACAGGTTAAGGGATGCGTTGAAAGAATGCCTTTGGTGAGTAAGAGTTTCATACTCTTGCCGCAGTGGCGTATGGAACGCTTCCAATCTTTGGCCGTTTCGCGCCCACTAACTAATTGGAACTCGTTGGGCGTAAGCCAGGAGTCCTGATACAGAATGCACGGTCCACGCGAGCCTTGACATAGGCGCGACAAGTACAACCATCCTTGGTTCAAGCCACACTCGACGTCCAGCACAATATCACCGTTCTGGTACAAGGGACGAATGTAATCATCCACGGCACTGGACAAGAACAAAGGATTATCTGCCAGAAACTGACGCACAAATTCACTGGGGTCACGCACGTTCAATAAATTTACAAAGCTTTTTGTCACCGAATCGGTACTCAAACCTTTATTATTCGACATGACTGTTGCGGCTCCCACGCAGGGTTGACTCTCCATTTTAGACTGAGTGACCATTTTACCCTCTTCACCCTGCAAATACCCTAGATTGTCAGTGGTTTGTAAAGGGTGGTCAATTACTGAGCTTGTATCGTGTACTTGTTTGTTAGTACTAACACTGGGTTCCATCGACTTTCACACAATTGAACTCTCAAGGTTTTCTCCACTGGTATGGTTCAAAGAAACCGGTTCACTTTCAGCTTTGGAGTTCAAACCCTAATTAAGATAGGTCGAATTTCTTTGGACGAATTAGCAAAAATTCTGGTACGACGAATTCTTGAATCAAGGGATTCCATTGAACTTTTTCTGCAATTGGTGATGTAAGCTTCATTTACGGGTTCGACATGTTTTTTTTTGTTGCAAAAATCAGCAATATAATTGGTTTTTGGATCAACTTGTCTCGCTTTCGCGACTGGCTTAATTTCCGTGAGTGTTTGAAATGTATTGACGCGATGATTTACGATATCTAGGACAGAGTTCAATGTTCCACTGCAGTTCAGTGTAAATGTGTACCTTCCTGTGAAAAGTAACTAAGCACCAAAATAGTAGGAATTTTCCGAATTGTCGGAAATGTAGGAAGGATAAAAGGAATAATTTAAAGTGCTCAGTTTACGTTCATCACTTAGTAAACGAGTTGAAATTTGTTTCGTAATAGAGTCTTGAAGCGTACTTCTTTCTTGCTGATTAGGATTTTGAGATTTGAGACTTTTATGGAGATCTGGTTTACACTAACGAGTTTCACTATAAGGTTTTACAAGGATCCCTTAACAAGGTTTGGTTCCAAATGTCCACAAAAGTCCATTTCCTGGGATATTTCACTACCTCGTTCTGAATGATTCCGCACAATCTTCTATTGAAAATATATTTTAGTCCATCCGTACTGGGTTCAAGGGTTAAGGTTTAGGGTGATCTGGAACCTTGCAGATATATTAAGAGACAGTGAACTTTTGGCGCCAGAAATTGCCAGCAATAACTAACGGGTCCCAGCGAGTTCCACCTACTGATCCCAAACTGTCCTTCACTTGTGGTTCACACAGGGGGACATAAAAAGGAGGGTTCAACTGGAATACCTACGGCGTTCTTAAAGGGCAGGTTTATTATGTAGGTCCAAGAGGACACCGATTGAGAAACACTTACGGGGGTCGCATTGTTTTGTCACACAAACACACACAAAAACTGTAACAACTCTACGCCGACTTGCGGAGCTGGTTCCGAAACAAGACCTTCAAGTAGCGCAACTGGTTTACATTTAAGGGATCGAGTCGTGTTTTAAAAGTTTTTCCCAGTGGAGTGGACCCACAAACGACGTTCGACCCTTACCGAAACTAAGCGACAATTCAAGTCCCGAATCCTAAAAAAAAAATTGCGCGAAGGATAAGGGATAAAAAAGTTCCTTTTTTTCTTCACAAAAAGGAAACTTTGCCACGGCACAGTGGAATGCAAGCTACGGACGTGACTTCCGTCAAAATTGTCGGACCAAAGCACGGAGAAGAACGTTGGAAACTTTTTTTTTTTTTTAAGGGAGTGAGTTGTATAGGTTTTGAAAATAAACTCTTATCGTTGTATCACAATATTAGATCCTTGCAATACTCGTTTAAGCACTAATAATGTGTAAATTTTTTTCTAGAGAAATTGAAAAGAAATAAAAAGGGAACAGCCAACCTATGACCTTCGTCGAGAGGACTAGGCCACAGCGCCGGTCAAGGCACTGAAAAGCGAAATAGGGAGGATGCTAAACTGGCGGCCAAGGTATGTCGGAGTGAACTGCCGTGCCATCAGACTCATCCAAGCCCCATAAGAACGAAGGATTGAAACAAAACCAAATGAAAAGAACCAGGAAAACCGTCACAACAAGTTCCATATATACATTTATAACTCAGTGCCTTTTTCTTTGAAAGGAAAAATTACCTCCTCTCTATTTTTTCTCGCCACCAACCACGAAAAATTATCTTCTTTCTACCAGCTTTGCATCTTCTGTCTGGGTTCTCTTCCTTAACCTTCTAAGCTAATAATCATCTCCCCATTATACTCCGGCGCTTCTTGCTGCCTTTTCTTAGCTATTAAGGCTGGTTCTTCTGGGAGTTTGAGAAAGGGTCAAAACTCGAGGCCAATTAAGTTACAACCCTTGGAAAAAAGAAGCAAGGACGAAGCAAGCTCGAAACAAAGCGCTGGATGGACTAGAGAAGCGTATTCTTTCTTATAAATTGAGTAATTTGAGGTTACTAATTTGAGAACAAAACACTGCAACAGCAAACATTCGCTGTTCGTTTAATTTCCGACAACTAATCAGATGAAGAACAGATACTAGTAGCACATGCTGTTTGGTTAGTTGGTTTGGCAAACTTGCCCCAA
This sequence comes from Lepidurus packardi, assembly GCA_023053545.1. Lineage (NCBI taxonomy): Eukaryota > Metazoa > Arthropoda > Branchiopoda > Notostraca > Triopsidae > Lepidurus > Lepidurus packardi. Next base: position 3,026,541 of record JAKZAN010000007.1, on the reverse strand, counting down.
TGGCAATAAGAAAAACGACAATTGGAGCAAAAAAGTTGGCAAACCGTTTAATGATGTTTGATGCTTTTCTTTCCTTTAAACGAAGAAGTGAGCTCTCTGTAAAAATCATTTTTTGATAGTGGAGAAAGGGAATAAATTAACTGTCTAATTAGCTCGTTGGTGTAGAATTATGTCTAATTAGATAAGTAGAAGCTAGACAAAAAATTAGCCACGAATTTCGTACGAGACTCGAAAGCGCATTCTACAGACGAGTTTCCCAAGATGTATAAAAGCAAAATGGACGGAAAGTTAGTTTGGAAGCAACTGTCAACCCCAAATGCCACCGATTTTACTACAAAAAAGTGAAACACTTCCACAGTCTTGCATTCGCATGTGTGTCGTCCTTTTTCGCGACATGATTGTCCTTCAAATTTTCAAAGCAGCCCCCCTTAATCATTCACACATATCTTATTACCCGCACAAAACTAATCAATCCGGTCAATCTGCTTTTCCTGGTGCGCGTCAAAAAAACTCGCCAAATTTGTTTTTAGCAAAAGCGTCAAAGTTAATTACCTCCATTTCCTCTCCAATTTCGCCGAATTTAAGTATAGTCTCTATATTTCTTCTCTGTAACTTCTCTTTTTCAAAAATCCATAATCTACCTGGTGTATCACTTGTCTTGACCGATGCATCATCTGCCTGCTGTAGCGAATTTGCATGTTTGGGAGTAAGTGGCGGATTCTTGGCGAGGGGCAAGGTTGGGTCAATGAAGGACCAACGTTGAAAGAAGCATATTCGCTGAGAAAGGTCGCCAAGTGGTATAAAAAGACAAGCAAATGTAAAGAAAAGGGAGTCCGTTTTGGACAGTAAAGGAAATAAAGCATTTGGAAAAGGCGAACCGCGACACTGCTGCATCACCCCTAATGGCACCAAATTCACGGATAGTCTTTATTCTTCTTCTCTGTAACTTCTATTTTTAGAAAATCCATAATCTGCCTGTTGCATCACTTGTCTTGACCGATATATCATCTGCCTGGTGGATTACTTTAGTGCCAACCGATGGATTGAATCCAGCATTGAAGAAGGGTGTAAAAATAACCTACAAGTTTTCTGGTTAATTAAAGCCTGTATTTTTGTATTAATATACAATCTATAATTACGAGACATAGCTTGTAACTTTCGAATGGTTTATGCCCTTTATTGTAGTTTTATTGTAAAATGTTTCATAACAAAAGTACAACCAGGAATAATTTTACCTTCACAGTTTATCCTTATATGGTAGCGTACAGCATACATTTTTATATTTGCAGTTTTATATTGGCAGTATACATTTTTAGCCATTTATTTATTGGCAAAATATTAAAACTAAGAAAACTTTTCTCCTCTACTTTTCTTTCTGCTGATGGTATCGGTTGATTAATCCGACATTAAAAAAAAATATTATGAAACGTTTTCAATGAAACGAAAGATCCTATGGCTCCAAAGTCTAGTCCTCGCAAGAAAAACTCGTCTTAACCATCAGTGGCGTAGCCAGCGATACGCACAGTACGCAAGTGCGTACCAAAATTTTCTAAATTTTCGTACGCTAAACTGACCTTAGGGCGCCGAAACGGACCACCAAAAGGGCACCAAATCTGTACGGTGCGTACCGTTAAAAAGCTCTAGCTACGCTGCTGTTAACCAATAGATAAGTAAACCCACAAAAAAGCAAAAGGCAGACACGCTGCTCAAGTCAGAGCCACGTTGAGAGACTTTTTTTTATGGCAGAATAAAAATGGCAAAAAATTAAGATGTACAAAACTCGTTTTCTCTATCCTTGTTTGGTTGATGGATTCGTCCGACATTGAAAAAAAACTATCAAACGTTTAGCTCCATTGGAAAGAAGGCATACATGTTTCTTTATCTATTCATATTCTCTAAGCCGTAATCCCCTCTTATCGTGGTCCAGGACAGCAAATAATTACATAACCGAAAACTCTGAAGAAGCGGCATTCTTTACAATAAAAAATAAAATGGCAGCTGCGCATATAGCGTATATGTGAAAGGGTTTAAGGTGGCTCCCAGCCACGAAAAAGGAGCGACTGGTGGAGCATGTGTACAATTTATGTCTCCCGGAAAAGTGTTCGCTGACCAGCCCCAACCTACATGACGATACCCCCGTAGATCGCCGTAACAACAACGATACCCAGAAAAGCGGTAATACTACTTTTTTCCTTCCCGTGTGTCCGTCGCCCCTGTTTCGCCTTCGGACTCAACGGATGGCCTTTACCAGGAAAATCCCGAACGTTTCACACCTTGGCTCCGTGCTTGGAGAGCTTTTGCCAGCTCGAGCACATTAATTTCGTAATAAAAAAAAATGGATTACAGGACATGACCTAGTCTACAGAACCACATCAAAGACTTTGTGTTTTCCTAAACTGGAATTTTATCCATTTTATTTAGGTATCTTTTCCTCCAATGCTTACATTTCTCAATTTTTTATATTTAAAAAGAAACGCAGTATTACATGGCTTTATTTCAATTTCATTACGAATTACCGCCTGAAGAATGCCATGATGCATTCCCTTATTAGAGACGCTACCTATATAAGAATTTTAAAAAGAAAGAAAGATCCAGTACAAAGGGAATGTCGATTAGGGAAATTACCTATAAAAATAACACTAAGAAACAAAAAATAATGTCATAATAGGAATGGATGAATTTTAATCGTCTTGAAGGGATCTAAACCCTTCTATTTGGTTATTATAAAGCCTGCCATCGATATCAATCGAGTGACAATCGAGATACATGATAGGGAAAAGAGTTCTGGGGGGGGGGGGGGGGGGGGGGGGGCAAGGAAGTTTTCCTGCACCTGCTCTCGGGTATCTTCTTTAAATATTATAAGCCCTCTAAAGAATTGAATTTTAGATGATGCTAAAAAATGCACAAAAACTTGTGAACAGCTGATAACAAAAAAGGAATGGACAGTAATATATCTATATGAGTAGACCAATAAGGAAAAAATGAACGACACTCGCATAGAACCTTAACCTCTTCTTCAGACTAATATTTGTAAAAACCGGTTTTTGGGGAGGAGTGCGTTTTTTTGGGTAATGTTACGAATGTAAAGACAAAAATTCAAATTCAAATAACGAACAAAAAAAGAATCATAAAAGGGTCGTGCTACCGTCATAAAAATGTACATATGGTAGGGCAAAGAGGAAGTTGTTGTAGTTGCATTAACATCGTCTCGACGACCTGGCTCGAGAGAAGGGGTCTTTTTCAGCTTCTTGACTTCAGAAAAAATGTTTCGAATAGGATAAAAAGGAAAAAGAAAGAGAGCTTGACATCGTCGACGAGGTGAAACAATCGTCGTTTTTTTTTCTTTTTTTATATTAATGAACGTGCACGGACGATCTTGCGTCACAGTGTATACGACCCATCCATGCAGAAGAAGTTTGTCCGGAATTTTATTTACGCTTTTAGCCATGCGTCACACTGCGGCCTATGACTTTTCCAGAAAGTGAGCAGAACGACAGCTTAACTCGATCCCAATCGTGTAATTTCTTTTTTTTTTCTACAAATACTTCTTACACACGGACAGAAAGAAAAGGAGATACAAGATTGTGTGCTAACGAGGAAAAATTGTGGCCGGAAACGGTCATCGTAGTTTTTACACCATAAGAATGACAGGTTGGTATAGGAGATTAAAGTTAAAAAAGATAGGCATGTTTAGCACATTTTTTTTTTCTAACATGAATTATGTGTTTAATGGGTTCCATAATTACATTCCCATAGCTGTATAATTACACGTAAAAAATTTATGTCTAATACAAGATAAGGAAACAAGAGGACATACTTTCTAACTAACATTTTAAGGACAATTTTAGTGCAGACTTGTTCTATAAACCGTTATAAACCCATGTACGGTTATATGTATGTTGGTACTATAGTACTACACAAGATCCGAATAAGCATCGTCAAATTGAATGTCATAAAAAATATTCAAAACCATCCTCAGTTGAGAAACGAGTACCACAATTTCTTTTCAAGAAAATAATAAAAAAAAAATAATACAATAACCGAAGTCGTGTGTCGCTTGGAGCGGAAAGGTTGTGAACCAGCTACTATGGCATGCCGGGACAATGCTAAGAATCCCGACCAGAAGGCATTTAGGCCCTTTTCAATTTTTATTCTTGTCACTATTAGGCAACAATTGCCAGGTAAAGACAGAGGAATATAATCATTCCGGCCTTCACCAACTTGTTTATAAGGAGAACTTGTCCTTTCTTTTTGAAAATATGATTTTATTATCCTTCACATGTCAAGGATAAATGATGATGAATTTGTATGTCCTGTAAAACGTTGCTTTCAATGGGATGATAGCATGGCCAAGCTGAATACATACTAATGTAAAATAAAAGAGATTTCTATCTTACGAAATTTATTGAAAGTAACGTTAGCTAATCGGCTAACATCGAAGCAGGGGCCCCACGTTTGTATAAACATGCAAGCTAATATTTCATCAATCCGGAACTCTGCATCCTTTGAAACGGTACCCCTCAAACATTTCTTACAGTTCAATTTGAAAGGCTTGCTTACAGCTTAGCTTTGTATTGGACACGATAGCACGACGAAGGCAGACGCACCTTTACGCAGAAAGTACCTGACATTCTTTCATAACTTCTTGACTGTAATGTAGGTAATGCCAAATACGAAGGACATGGTAACTTTACTTTTGCCTTTTTAGATTCTTAATTTGAAAATTTGCAAACTAACATTTTATCTATAGAAAAAAATGCAAACTGACATGCTTTTAGTGTATATTTTAAGAAAAATTTCTTGGAAATTGAGAAGATGGATAAATTTATCCGGTTTGCCGTTCCATGCGCAGAAAAAATGCGCGTTCAACCTATGCAAGGCTGTGCGCGCCTCTCGGAGTAGGTTGGGTGTGGCAAGATAAGCCCTTTTTAATCACTTCCTTCTCGCTAGAGGCGGGCCGGTCGTTTACTCGAGATGACAATAATGCCTGAGGGAGCGAGCTTACTTGGCATAACTTTTTCTTTGTCTAAGTAAAAACTGAGTGTTATAGGAAATCCATTTTCCTGTGGTTCCCCGTGTGCTGAAAAAAAACAGGAAAATTTCACGACTTTCGGTCCTGCTCTTTTGCTAAGTCGGTGTGGGTGATGACAGAGTAGGGGGGCTTGGGTGGTTGTTGTCAAGGCAACTTTGCGATACGATAGATTGCTTCCGATAGATAGATTGTTTGAAAACGGGTATCTGTTCGCCAGTAAGTGTCGTTTGTCCACTTGGAAGTAACGTTTGGCCAAATGCCCATGTGTCGATGATCACTTCTTGAAGCTAATCTTAAGCATTTTTACAGCGTAATGGTACGCCGCTCAAAGAGCTCGTGACCTTTCTTTTCCGTACAATTTACAAAAAGACATGATTGGAATAATTGTTAATAAGAAAATTACAGGATATAGGACTTGCATGTCGTACTATTGTCTCATAGGTAGCTAATATAACTAGAAGCATTAAGCTGATATATCGAAACAAAAATGAGTACATCGCGCCATCGCCGTAGCTTGCAGTCTTGCCGTGCCGTGACCCGCGCCTGAGAGCCTTTGGGAAGGTTTCGGTTCGGCTTAGCAACCGAAAGCTCTTCCCCTGGCAATGGTACCGTACGAGGGGATTCGAACTAATGCGGGTAACGCTTGCTGTATGGTGTACAGCAGAGCCCGCAAGTAACGGCGCGAAGGAAGAGTTGTTTCAGCATTCCAAAGACAAATAATGGTACCACGTCTACGATTTCCGGGATCGATTTTGGATGCGCTCATAGGTAAAGGCGCTAGCTCTTTGTCCAGCTGTTCCCAATGTTATAAGGATAGTTACATTTGCTTGACAGGGACGGAGCCCATTCCGTTTAATAATTAATTGCGCAGTTAACATGAATAATTGGTTGAGGCTTTTTAGCCAGAACATATTCTGAACAAATACTGAAGATACCCTAGGTTCTAATAAATTATAAGGACAAACGGAATTGTTTAACATCAAACGACACCGCGCTTTGTGGCCAAACGACACTCTTTGCACTGTTAAAAATTCCCTCCTTTGTAAGAGTAAAAAATCACAAAGAGCGGAGGGCATCAGGTAGATTTTTTTTACTTAAAAAAAATCGAATGGGGCTACAATCCTAAGGAGGGTGTATATAAACTCACAAAATCGGTATTTTCCAAATTCAAATAAGTTTTTTACTTCGCGCCATCAATCAGCGTTTACATTCTCTCATTTTTGTGACAAAATGTTAAATGTATGTATATTTTAACACCAAAGTTTTAATTAGAATAACGTCCAGAAAACGGCGTTGTCTGTACAGTACCTTATAGTATGGGTTTCAATTTTAAAGCCGTATTTTACTTCTTGATTTGTGTATTGTTTTGAAAACTTTATCTCCTGAGTACATTGCATATACATGTCCAATAAAGACAAGGCTTATGGAAGGCAAAAACGTGGACAATTCATAAAACAAAAGCGTAACAATAGCCATAATACACATACAAGAAACATAAGTAATCTTCATACAAGTCAACCATTCGCCCATAAAATACTCGTAAACACAGTAGACAATAATTAAAATTTTAAAGTACATAATAAGTTGTCACAATTTTCTTCTTTACAATCCATCTGATGGCGCAACAGATTTTGTTATACATCCTATTTGCTTTTAGGAGTCGTTTTGCAAGTAGAGATAGTCTCCTTTGAAGAAAGTAGTCTCCTTTGAAGAAAGACGAGTGTTGACTCAACGCCTTTGGCACACATAATGTTATAAACGTAATATGTAGCCATAAGGCAAGGTACAGCTTCGGACGCGTTTCGATGGAGTTAAAAAGGGCCTTGCATCCACTATAATTGTCAGAGATTGACATACTGAACAATGTACGGTGTGGACCGTAAGGGCTTTCTTTAATGATGGTTGACAAATCTTCGTGTTCCTAGTAAATAAAGATTAGCTACAGTTTTTGTGTAAAAAATAATACCTCTGGTGGCTGAAAAAAAGAGTCTGCCATTCTTGGTTATTTTTTTGCTGGAGCTCAAGAGTAAGGGCAGTAGCTGGAGAACAGCATTTGACGCCGTATCTGTGGTTAATTAGAGTAAATTATAGCAAAAGAATGTACTGTTACGAGTTTCACCTGAGAAGCCGACAATACAAGAGCTACCCTAGAGCCATCCGCGACAGTATACACCTACATCAAAATTACTCGTACTGAAATCGCTCTCAATACTTACGTACTCAATACTTACAATACGGGCGACGGTTAGGGATGTATGACTTCTTACGTATGGGAAACGAAATTCAATCAAGTAATTCTTTTTGGGTTACTTGGTTGAAGAAAGCTAAGGAAGACGGAAAAAGCAACAGGAGAAGAGCACTTTCGCTTCATACATACGATAAGAGCCTTAAACCAAAATACCGATTTCGGGGATTTTTCCACCCATTTCGGAAAACAGGCTATTCATTTTTGGGAAAAGTTACCTTCATCAGATATGTTACTCATACTAGGTGGAAGCCCACCCATTTTGGGCTGAAGTTAACTGTTTTGAGTACTGGTTCCCCTTTGTTGAGAAAGAGATCACCATATTTAGGGAGAGGCACCCACCTTGAGTACTAGTTACTGATTTTAGCATGTCGTAATATACTTCTTTGTATACATACTGTGAAGTAATAGATACTGTAAAGTACCCTTTTTAGCGCTGCATATTCTAAACAAACTCTAATATATCTTAGGTACTTCAAAATTCTGGGTGCCGTGCAGCATTGCCTAACATCAAACGACACCGCGCTTGGTGGCCAAACTCACTCTTCGGGGCCAAACGGCACGAAAATGGACCAACGATACTCGCCGATTTTCCTAACCGGTACGGAATCGTTCTTTTATCTCCGTAAGTTGAAAGTCAAGTTCGTTTTTATTAGCTCAAGGTGCTCAGGGTTCGTAATTCAAAGACTTGGGCAACTAGTATAATTTAATATTCCGAATAATAAGATAACATTACTAGCCCCTATAAAATTCGTCTCATCTACTTATTTCTAACTCCTACACGTAAATAAAACAAAGGCTCAAATGTCCCAGAGGCGCTACTTAATTAGTAACGCTTACTAAACTTGTAACCTTCCTTAATTAGACACTTTCCCCTTTCTCTAACTTCTGAGAAACCGGCGTGGAGTAACTAACCTCCCACCCCACCCGCCTGCCCCGCAACTAACTAATCCGAAAGCGGTTGATCGACTATTGACCCGATGACGTCACAGTATTTTTACGCCGCAATGTTAAGAACAGGAGAACAGATGCGTGTTGCTTCGGCAACTTTCTCAGTTTCTGCTGCAAATGTATCTCCTCCTTAAAGAAAAAATGCTTCAGTTCGGTAAACAACTTACTTGAAGTAATTCTCGCATTACATATGCAAATGCCAACGAAACCAGGAACTCATTCCTTTCTTCTGACAACTAAACATGTCTGGAAGCGGAATTTCTGTCCCATAAATGCACACTTTTTGTTCTTCAACTGGTTTTGCCGCAGAGGTGCAATAGTAATTACCTTTCGAAAATTGGGGGAAAGGAATTAAACAAGCTACAAGGAAGTCGTAGTGAAGAATTCTGTAAATTAAAACGCGGTCAGATCGTTAAGTTGGACAAGAGCTACGAGACATATTATATGAACCGCGTTTTTGAGGGACTTCTCCGCCATCCACCCCGCAAGAGAAACTTTGCGTAAGTTCTTTATTGTACAAAACTTGTTCCTCTTTTTACGTAAATTGACCCACATATTAGCGCCCAAGTTTTTCTTATTACCGAGTGATGGACAAAATGATAAATGCGCTTAGAGTCACTGGGTTATGTAATCCTTCTAGAACCACAAGCAAATCCTTAACCATTTCAGAATAAAATACAACATCTTTTAGACTCCCTTAGGAATTACGGAACCGGCTTTTGGAATCAATTGTTAACTGTGTCAGAATCACTTTTAAAATCATTACGGAATCAATTTGGAGTGGCCAAAAAATACTAAGAGAATCGTGTTAAAATCGTACAAAACATAAAAAAATCATCCTTGGCAAGTTGAAGATTGATCACTAGTTTGATAGAATATTTCATATTGTATGTTTTGTTTCTCTAACTCAACTGGGTAAACCGCAGTACAGTGGTACCTCGCATAAGTCAGTTCACGACTGACGGTATTTAAGTACGTGTTATGTGTACGGGGATCCGTCACGCTTTCAGTTTGTTAGTTTTACCTTTTCTTTTCTCCCTTGTGTGATGTTTTCGTAGGGTGTGGGAGAGAGGAAGAATAAAGAGTCACTTTGGAGGAGAGTAGAGAGAGAGTCGATCAAAAAGAGGTCTGCAGAGAAGGGGTGAAAGAGTGTGGCAGGTTTATTGAGGAGCAGTAATATATTGTTGATTTCGGAAGTGGTGAACTAGCCGCTTATGAAGACCGAATACATCCGTTATTTGTTTGTGCTAAAACGTTTTCGTGCCATTTAACATATAGATAGATATAGATAGATATCGAGCATCGCGAATGCTGCACTCTATTGGCTAAAATTGTTCCTATGGTTGACTTGATCACTCCATATTCAGCTGCAAGATCCACACCTCGAGCTGCACACCTCTAGCTCATGAGTCTTTTTTATCTATGATTTCTTGCTTCATTTCCATAGTAAGTGCTTGTCTACTCGTACCACTAACGGTCTTCTTAGGTGCCATTTTGAACACGCTAAAAAAGCACTGAACTTTCTACAAATTTCAAATATATAAAAAGAAAGAGCGCGCGTGCTGTTCATAATGTGTGACCGCATTCGTTATGCGAAACATTTTCCGCCCGCGCTCACGTTCATAATAAGGAATGTTCGTTATGCGAGGAAACACTGTACAGATCTTGGATAATGTGGATTTAACATTTAAGTGACGGAGCTGCTTGCCAACGCATTCGTTTTGCACGTATTTCGTGTATTCTGTTTCACAGCCAGTACCCAAAACTTCCCCCGCCATAATAAGGTCGGGAAAAGCTGCAGAAATTCATTTCTACTTAAATTAAGGAAAGATCTTAAGATTGAATCTAGCGTCCTAGGCTAACGCTTGGATCCAATGGGTGACAGCTTGTATTGCAGGTTGTGATCCTTGAACGTGTCCTTCAACGAATTCCACCTTAATGGGTCCCAAATGCGAAAATTGGAAATCTTGACCTCGTTTCCCCAAGAAACTGTTATTGTTGGCGAGATCAGAAGTTCCTTGCAGTTGGTTGCGTCGTGTTTCACGGAGTACATTCCTTCAATTTAGGTACGAAATATAAAAACGAAAAAAGAGATCGCCGACATTTTAAACAACAATTTAGCGACAAAGAAAAGATCTTGATGCTACCAAACAAAAGGAAAACGAAGGAAACTTTTGACTTACATTTCCTTTTCGAGCTGGGACTGGATTAAGCTTTTTCCTTTCGCGACTGGATCATCTTGCTTGTTGCAGAAAACCAGCACGCGGGGGCATGCAGAGGCTATCGTCTCATCAGTTAGCAATGTGTAGAACCACCTAAAAAGACAATAAAAGAAATAAAACTGCGTAATACTAGTGAATGATGTAGGTCATACAAGAACTATGCAGAAGAACAAAACCTGTAGCATAACCAGAGATGTCATGATACAGAAAGAAGAATTAAGAGAGCACTCAATTAATGCAGCGAGAAAAACGATGCTCTAATGTAGAGCGACAAGCTTCTACCGCTCAAAATCGGAGCACTTTTGTCTTTACAACAGAACATCTTCTTTTATCGGTGATGGACAATTCTTTTTTCGATTCTGCGTAAACAATTTCGATTCGAGTCAGATTGGCTTTATAGTCGATTCAGAATAGTTCGATTCTGACTTATTATAAAGATTCTTTAAAAAAAAAAATCCCTACAAACTTTCTGTAACGGCTAAAGTTGTCTTACCGACGATAAGAAACTATTCACATTTCTAACCAAAATAGTATACACATGATGAACGACTCGATACGTAATAACGTTGTTCTATTTTTATTTCAATTTTCCTTGCCATCTGTTCGATCACATTATTTTAACAGAAGGGCCAGAAATTACGCTCAACGGGAGACTTATTAGTTACGAGTATACGACGTAAGACCTAAGCGGGAGTTGGCAGAAGTTCGCGAGCCACGGGGCAAGATAATTAATTTCGCGTTTGCAAACAAAACGAAATAACGAGAAGAAAATAACAACAGTTACACAATGGTAATGGTAGTAAACTCAAGTGGTAGTAACTGGTAGTAACTTCAAGTCCGAGGTAGTGAACTTTCATAGCTCTTTCGCAGCCACAAAGACCACTTCCTCCTTTTCTATTTTTTCTGAATTTATACTGACTTTAATTCAATCTTTTAAAGTCAAACGTTAGTTAAAACCTAGATCAACACTGAACGTGTTTTACTTTTTCAATGAATGATTATTTTCTTTGAAAGTCGCATTGTAATTGTTGTTTTTTTTTCGCGAATTGTGTGAAAGAGCCATTCCTCAAAGCTCCCATACAGCTTAGCTTCCCATGGCAAGACCTGTGTCTTGTAGACCTGTAACTTGACAAGTCTATACTGTGGGCAAGACAGCAACGGGAACGCCGAAGCAATCTTACGTAAAAGTACGCAAGGTTTTAAAAAATAATTCTAGATAGTTATGTAGATAATTCTATTAGGTACTGTACTATAGTTTCACTCTTTATATTTCTTCCTTAACTAATTTGAGAAATACAAATTAGTTTTCACCTACGCAAAAATGAGCAAAACAGCGAGTCCTGTCGAGACACTATTTTCGTGAATCTTAAAGACGGCTCATACAAATTGAGTATGTGATTATCCATTTCATGCGTACAAGAATGCGCGTTCATACACAGTACATCCTATTGTACGCCTCCTCGCCATAGCGTGTGTGTAACAAGCTAAGCTACACGAAAGCCTTTAAAAATGTCCCCATACTAAAAAAAGCCTTCAGAAACAATAGCAAATACAATTAGCATGGCTAGACGAAAAAAATTAAAACTTGTTAATAAGGTTAGAATAATTAGTTTGGTACGCAAGGTTGACCAAAGACATGTAACTTTTGTAATTTTAAATTACCCTGTGACTTTCCTTCTTTACCCTTTGTATCGCCTCAACAACTAAAAAAACACCAAAAACACACACATTCTAAAATTTACATTAATTAGTCAGGAAAGCTGAATAAATTACTAAATTGCTTTGACGGCCGTGAAGATTCGGTTTGGTTGAAGGTTGAGGACTCTTCCAACTACGGGAATCAATAAATCTATTTGAAACCCTCTAGACCGTCGAGGTACAGGCTTACCTTAACTTCAAACTTGTAAAACCGTATAGCCTATCTCAACAATGCCGACAGCACAACTAAAAAACTAAGTTATCTCCGAAAAAAAAAAGACTTATTGCATCCTCTCAGATCATTGACTTTCGAAGGCCGTCTCTCCTGGGAAGCGTAATTACTTTTAAAAAGTTTTAAGAAAAAACGCGTAAGAAAAACTTACTCGGCGACGTCGCGAACTTGTTTGACGAAACTGACGGCATCGATAACGAATACAACTCCTCGTGCATTTGCTTTATATCGATCTAGGTGCTTGCCGCGGATTCTTTCCTGGCCGGGAATGTCTACCAACCTCAGATTTCCCTATAAGTAAATGTAAAGATATACTAAATATATAAAACTGGAATGGAAGGAACCAGTATTCGGAAGGTTACGAATGGGGAGAGACACAAATAGGTTTCGGCGAATTGCGCAACAAGAGATGCTAAAAGCAAGGCTTTGACCTGCGGGAAAGATGTTGAGCTTGCCCGAAAGCATACAAAGTATAGGTTGACGTGTTTCAAGTTGAACCTCACCGAACTTCCGGGCAGTAACCCTCACACATACGCAACTGCTATTAATAAAACTGGTTTTTTACACTTCACTTTTATTTTCATGGTGGAAGTGTAGATTTCTTGGCTCTTTTGGTTCGATAATAGCAACGGAAGAGATCAACTGTTTGGTCCTTCCATAACAGAAACACAGTTTGGGCCATACAACGATCGACCTCCAGAAAATTTACAACCAAGCCAAGTTTACGAGGACTTTGACATGCTAACTGACAATACCAAGAACTGGGAGGCTTTTTACAGCAGCTTTCGTTGCTCTAGGACTGGGTAGTTTTTTAGGACAACCAAGGAATACGTGAGAAGTATGAGAAGATTATCAACAGAATTGATAGGACGAAATATTGACGGAATTTTTAGGTATCAGTTTTTTCATACCGATCCTTCTTAGGCTAAAACCTTTCAGTAGCACAGGTCCGACAGTTAAGCAACGCATTACGTGCCTTCTTCTGAGAGGCCATCTTGGCAAACGATTAAAACGTGTTAAAAGGCTAAAGGACTGAAGCATGTAACTTTCGCTAAGGAAGCAGGAAGAAAAAGGAATTTACCCGTAACGACCAAGGAAAAAACCTGCTCTGGGCTGAGGTGGCAATACGAATAAACACGTGAGACGTACAGTACATAACTGTCCGTAAAGGTTTACATCACCAACAATTCCAACGTAACAAACAACTTCATGAGAGATAATTGCTTAAATACGCAAAACGTATATAACTGTCCGTAAAGGTTTACATTACCAGCAATTCAAAACAAACCTAATACTAGACTTCGCGATCATTCCCTGCCCAAATGTTAATCAAGTCGCATAATTGGATCCTATGCCTGTAATTAACATGGTAGATGCGAGGATGGATGTTCAGAGAAGGCTCAGTGTTAATTGTAATCGGTGTAGGTGTGTATGTTAAGATGTGTACTGTAAAGAGTGAAACAAGGTTTATCTAAAAATTGTAAAAGACGAAGGGGGCAACGAGCCCAGCTCATGCCGAATACCCAGAAATAAAAAAAAAAAAAAAAAATTAAAAGCGTAAAGAACAAGTTCATGAGAGATAGTCGCTTCATTTGATAGGAACACTGTTGTCTGTTGTCTTTATGAGTTTCAACTACGGTTTTCACCATATCAACAAGTTAGGAATTTGTGCGTAACGATTTTTTTTTTGTTTTTTCCTAATTTATTTAAATTTCGTTTGCTGCCAACGCAAACACCATATGGCGTACCACAAGGACGCGGAAAAAACAGGTAACTGATGCAACGAACTTTGTTTTACGAGGAATACTAATTTGAATTTTAGACTACTTTGTTTTCTTGAAAGTTAAACGGCTACTACATTAACTTAGACAAGGTTAAAGTTTTAGGTAGGCAAATTAGCTTTAGACTTCTTTTCATGTAACAACGGGTTACATGAAAGTAACGCCATCTGGCGTGTTGTATGCCCAAAACGCCAATTCCCGCGTTAAAGGACCAACAAGGTATTGAGTTTAGCTTAAGGCTTCCGTAAACCTTAACTTATTCATGCGAAGCACAGACAGGTGGTACTGAAGTTTGTTTGTGTTTTGCGAAAGTGTTTTGAGAAGGACCAACAAGGTATTAAGTTTAGCTGAAGGCTTCCGTAAACCTTAACTTATGCATGTGAAGTAGTCACAGGTGGTATTGAAGTTTGTTAGTTTTAAGAAAGCTTTGTGTAAAAAAGTGAATTTTTCTATTACATCGTTACCTTTCTCTTTCCACTGGAACTACACCGTGGCCTTGAAACCTAACGAAACCTAGCTTAACTAAAACTGTATAACTCCCATTTGGTTATGTACTTACTTCGTCTACACTATCTACTAACTCAACTGAAAGCTGTTACGACGCCAAAATAGCTTGGAAATACCGAGCTATGCAGTCTTCCTTCAATCTTCCACGATTAATTGGCCTTGGAATAATAGCGTTTCGACGCTACCTGTCGTTGCATCAAGCATGTTATTTATACATTAGGTATACCTTATTAAGGACGGGAAAGTCAGCGACGTTTTCTTTAATGGACGTTTGTGTGGTAAAAGACTTATTATAAGCCAATTGAGTAAATAAAACGGTTTTGCCAGCGTCAACTAAGCCCACCAATAACACATCCCGCCGGTTATTCTTCCTTCTTTTGAGGAACACAAGCACCACTGCAACCACAAAAAATAAAAATAGTATTATTTAATTTAGCAAAGCGCAACGGCTCGTTTTCATAAGTAAATCCGAAATTAAGATTACGTATTGTCAAGGCGACGACGAATAAGGCAATCACAATTGGCAAATCCATCTTGTTGGCACCATACGTTTCCAAAACACATGCACGCGTCCAAAACGGTGATGGTAAAAGCGAACGGCGAACTTGCAAAAGCACTCGGCGAGAACAGCCACTTCTCGGATAAAAAAGGAGAATTGGGGTTCGCCCATTGACCTCGCCGTTCGTCTTTTATTCATCACTCAGTAAAGTCTAAACAAGATCACTAGATGGCAATCGTAACCGACAACAAGTCACCAGCTTGTTCAATAAAAGCTTTCTAGATGGTGTGTGCCTAGAAAATATATTCATTTTTCGATTGCTTACATTTTCATGTTTTGTTTACGAGGAACTGGCCAAGTAATTTACGCGTTTTTGGGAAGTGAAAACGGAAAACAAAATTTAAAATGTCCAGAGCACTGTTGTGCAATTTTAATAGGTTAAAGCTGTCATCTTTGCGCTCTTTTCAAGTAAAAGAAAGTTCGATGTTAGCCGTCGCAAGAGGGTTTTTAATAATAAAGAGTTTTGGGGGGTCAATTGCTTTAGAATCTGCGAAGTTTGCATAGCCAGCCTTTGGACCCGGAATGGGTAGTTTTGGCCAAAAAGCAGCTGAAAGGTAAAAATCCTGAAACTCTCATGTGGGATAACGGTGGTTTGGCAGTGAAGCCAGTTTACACGGCTCAGGATATCCAAGGGTAAGTTTTGCAAACTTTTTTCATTCTTTATGTTAACCCAAAACTGAGTGACACTAAGGAAAGATTCATCGACAGTAAAGTATGAAATTTCGTGTAAATAACTCTCCTGATTTGGGCTGCTTCATCAACATCTAACCTACACGATTGAAACCGGTTGTAAAATCTGCACGTTCTTTGAAATCTGTTTCGGTTCCCTAGATGGCGTTTCAATGTCATAGGCGATCGAATTGGAGCGTAACTAACGGGGCTTAACGCTTCTTTCTACCCCTGTTAGCGCTCGTAAATGCGCCTATTAAACTTGTAAAAAAATATAGTAATAAGAATTTCCCTATCGTGTCCTTCCTTTGGTTTTGTGTTTCTTTATAGCTTGGAACATGAACTTCCTGGCAAATTTCCTTTCACTCGGGGACCGTACCCCACCATGTATGCGCAAAGACCCTGGACAATCCGCCAGTATGCCGGGTTTTCCACCGTGGAGGAAAGCAACAAGTTTTACAAAGAAAATATCAAAGCGGGTCAGCAAGGATTGAGCGTAGCCTTCGATCTCGCTACACATTGCGGGTACACATACCTAGCTAGGATACATCTCTTTCTTACTTTTTTACTTTACGTTTATTTTTTCACACACGTGTTCCTCCAATTAGTTACGATTCAGATAATCTCCGCGTTCATGGGGACGTGGGAATGGCTGGAGTGGCTATCGATACCGTCGAAGACATGAAGCAACTCTTTGATAGCATTCCGCTCGATAAAATGTCTGTTTCGATGACCATGAATGGGGCTGTAGTTCCCATTATGGCCATGTACATTGTTGCCGCCGAGGAACAAGTATAGAAACAGTTTCCTCTTGGTCTAAAACTCTTATTTTTGTTCGTTTCGTGATTCCGCGTCAGGGAGTGAAAGCTGAGCAATTATCAGGCACGATCCAGAATGATATTCTCAAAGAGTTTATGGTCCGAAATACGTACATTTACCCGCCCGAACCCTCCATGCGGATTATTGGCGATATTTTCAGTTACATCTCTAAAGTAAAAAAAAAAAAAAATTCTTAAGTTTCTCTTCATAAGAACCTAGTGATTCATAAGAACCTCGTATTAATATTCAAGTGAATATTAATTCTTTTTTTTTCTTTTTTTTTTTAAAAGAACATGCCCAAGTATAATTCGATTAGTATTTCGGGATATCATATGCAAGAGGCAGGGGCGACAGCGCCTATTGAATTAGGGTTTACGATCGCGGATGGGTTGGAGTATTGTCGGACGGGTTTGAAAGCAGGGATGAAGATCGACGATTTCGCGCCGCGCTTGTCCTTCTTTTTTGGAATTGGTATGAATTTCTATACGGTGAGTTGAGCCTTCAAAATGCTTCATAATGTCAAGCATGCATGTAGAACAATATTCTAACTGCAACGCTTAAAACGTCTCATTTTTATACAAGTGTAGAAGATAGCCATCAGAATCATGTTTTGAGATAGTTCATTCATTCTCGTAGTCGGGAGTTTTCTAAATTTTTTTCTCAGAATTGTAATTACGTTTTTATTTTTTTTTTTTTCCTGAAATTCTTGAGTTACCAAATTTTAAAGTTTGGTCGTTTTCGCGCCACGCAGAGCCGTGGATGAAAAATGTCAGACCCAAATTTTCTTAACTAAGTTCTTAACTTTTCTTAACAAATTTTCTTAATTGTAACACTAATAACTCAAACACTATTTCACATACAGAGGAATAAGTTACATTATTAGAAA
Organism: Lepidurus packardi; assembly: GCA_023053545.1. Lineage (NCBI taxonomy): Eukaryota > Metazoa > Arthropoda > Branchiopoda > Notostraca > Triopsidae > Lepidurus > Lepidurus packardi. The sequence continues at coordinate 3,008,940 of JAKZAN010000007.1, read as the reverse complement.
GTATTTTTTTTTTAGATTTTTTAATATAAAGTTATTGTTTTTTTTTACGGTGGCTAGGAACGCTTTAATACTACAAATTAACCTAGCCGAAATGTTTGTTTCGAAAATCTCCAATTTGTGTCTTTCTATATTAAGCATTAGACAGTCACGTTAGCAGTGACGAGAAATCAATGAAAGGATCTTTATTTAAGCTTGTTATGTATAGGAAATTGCCAAACTCCGTGCTGCTCGAAAATTATGGGCTCATTTGTTAAAAGAACACTTCAATCCCAAGTCGGACAAATCGATGATGCTGCGCACGCATTGTCAGACTTCAGGATGGTCCTTGACTGAACAGGTTTTTATTATCCTCTTCAACAAGATTCGTCTTCTTTTTCCTTTTTCCCTTTTTTTTTATTGCGTTATTTAAAAATAATATATTATTCCAAACTCCACGAAGGACCCATATAATAACATCGTGAGGACAGCTGTGGAAGCTATGGCCGCCGTATTTGGTGGTACGCAATCCTTGCATACCAATTCCTTCGACGAAGCCATGGCCTTACCTTCTAAATTCTCCTCCAGGATTGCGCGGAATACGCAGATTATTTTGCAAGAAGAGACAGGCATTCCTAAGGTTAGTTTAAAATATTTTCTTGGTATTGTCTTTTAATTGACTTAACTTAGTTATCATCACACACATATATTCCATGTGCCTTTTTGTTTACAAAAAAAAAAGAAAATTATGAAATTTATTTCCGGTGTAGGTTATTGATCCGTGGGCCGGTTCCTACATGATGGAGGCGCTCACGGACGAACTGTACGTCAAAAGCAAGCAAATTGTGGAAGAGGTGGAGCAAATGGGAGGCATGGCTAAAGCGGTGGCGTCAGGATGGCCTAAACTGAAGATCGAAGAATGTGCGGCTCGTAAACAAGCTATGATCGATAGCGGGCGAGGTATGGTACTTTTTTTTCGGACTTCAAGTCCCACCTTTTTTTTAAACTGTTCTATATTTACTGAGGACTATTTATGAAATGAAGGATTTACTAAGTTACTTTTATTAACAACGCGAAAATGCTTTAAAGTCAAGTTACTTGTATTTATCTAAAGGAAAATCAAGTCTTAATAACTCAGTTGGCTTCAGCTTTTGAAGCTAATTTTAAGCTCAAGTTTTGGAATCATGGATTGCTTTTTTACAGAGGTAATTGTGGGTGTTAATAAGTATAAACCGGAAGTGGATGAGCCGGTGGACGTGTTGATCATCGATAATAACGACGTACGGCGTAAGCAGACGGACAAGATCAAAAAAGTTCGTGAGACGCGAGATTCCGCTAGAGCGCAAAACTGTTTGAATGCTTTAACCGAATGTGCCCAAACCGGATCGGGGAATGTCCTCGCGCTAGCCGTGGACGCCGCTCGAGCGCGCTGTACCGTGGGCGAGATCACCCAAGCCCTTGAAACCGTATGTTTAGCGTGTTTTTTATGAATTCATAAAATAGTAAAATCAAGGAACCGGTTTCTCTTTCGAATTGCATTACAAGGTCCAAACACAGTATATAGGTTTACAAATTACAATGTATATAATACACTTACACTGTAGAAATAACCTATACATTATCGCCCATAAAAAGTAACACAGGAAAACTGTGTTAAAGCACCTTTGAATTACGCTAGGCAATTACTCCAAGCAATTGCGACAGTTTTTCGTTCATTTCTCGGGGGAATTATTGTTCCCGCTTGTTCTCTTCCAACCCTTTTTGGTAATATACATGTGTAAAAGGTATACAGTAATAATTACGACAGGTTGGCTAACCGACCGTACGTTAATCTATATAATTACTGCAGTATCAAAAAAGGGCAATAAATTAGACTACAAAACTTTCAAGTAGATTAATTTCACACGTAGATGTTATCTGTAATGATAGATACCTTCAGCAATTTTCACGGAGTGTGTAAACGTACGTGTTCGACAACGATTTGTTTTACATGATAATTGCTCACAGGTGTTTGGCCGACATGTGGCGGAGGGCAAATTAGTGTCTGGGGCGTACAAGACTGAATATGGCGATCAGCAAGAACTCGAAGCTGTAAGCCGCAGAGTAAGTTTTTTTTACATTTTTTGCTAAATGAGGTTGTAAAAGTAGCCCTTTTCTGTATATCTAAATATTGAGAATGGAAGCCCACCTCCTTTTCCCCAACTTCATGGCCTTTGACCTGACTTTTTATTACTTTGTCTCTCTCTCTCTCTCTCTCTCTCTCGCTTGGACACCCCTCGGGAACAATCTTGGAATACTTTCGGTATCCAATACGAATGCATCGCTCCTCTCCGCGACACATTTCTGAACGAAAAAAAGATCCAAGAGTTCGTGGAACAAGAGGGCAGACGACCTCGTATTCTCGTTGCCAAGATGGGTCAAGATGGACATGACCGCGGAGCCAAAGTCATCGCGACCGGTTTTGCTGACCTGGGTTTTGACGTCGATGTGGGACCTTTGTTTCAAGTAAGACCCGCGCGGAAGCTTTCCTTTTGTGGAGTTGGAAGTTGTTGCTCAAGTGTCCCCTCTCTTCTTTTTTTCCCATCAAACTCCAGACGCCGGCTGAAGTGGCCCAACAAGCCGTAGACGCTGATGTTCACGTCATCGGTGCTTCGACTTTAGCGGCAGGTCACAGAACCTTGGTTCCTGATCTTGTTAAAGCACTACGTGATATGGGTAGACCTGATATTCTCGTAGTGGCCGGTGGAGTCATTCCGCAGCAAGATTACGAACTTTTGCAAAAAGCAGGAACGGCGGCCATCTTTGGACCTGGTAATTTTTTCCTTTTTTTCTTACTCGCCTCAGCTTGGAGCGAATTTATTTCATGCAAGTTACTTAATTGGCAACGTAGGTACCAAAATCCCAATAGCGGCTTTGGAAGTAATTAATCTCATCATGGGCACGAAGGAGAAGAAAGTTACGGCATCTTTGGGTTAAAGAAACCATTCAGTGGGAAAGTGATATAGTGTATAGTTTGATTTCCTTTTATAAATGAAGCTCATGCAATTCATTGTTGATCATATGTCTTGGTTTGTCGCGTTTTTTTGTGGTGTAATATTTACTTAATACTCTTTGTGTGAGATGAGACAGCCTGCGTGATAGGGAACCGAGTTGGCGGGGGACGCGGTGTGTCTATGGGCAGACAGGAAGGTTATACCCTCCGCCCCTTAGGACCGCCTCCACGAGCACCATTGGCTGAGCTGAAAGTTAACGCCTTCAATATTATTTTTCACGAAAAAATATATTTGGGTTTATTTTTAATGAAATCGGATGTCATAAGGAGGTAGTCGTGATTGAGTCCGAAATGAATACCTAAGAAAATCGTGAGTTTGCTCGTAATTTCTCGGTTTTGTATAAGCCGACGGGTTTTGATTCCGCTACAGACTGAAGCGTTGCCTTTGAAGGAGACGCTTTGGAGTAATGCATAGGTTTTTTGGCTGCTTCTAACTTACTCCGATAAGTTTGCGCAAGTCTCACGCTTCGACGCCTAATGCACTCTCTGGGATCAATTCTACACTACCCCATCGACGCATGATTAAACCTTCTTACTCTTGAGAACGGTTCTGTGTCTTAAGCGCTAGCGCTTTAATCTCGATGTCAATTTTGAAATGACTTGGAACTTCGCTTTGACTCAATGCGGTTTAACTGCAAGATGAGGATGAAGCTGAAGGAAGAATTTGTGGTCAAGGCTGAAGAGATTACCATTAAGATTGGCCAAGGCTGTTGTTATCGTAGTTAAGAAAGGAATGCATGATTGCCAACGTTTTTCTAATGTTGACCGGCCAAGGTGGTAGCTGTTATGTTAGATATAAAAACATACGGAATAATGGAAAAAAGGCAGTCTAGCTCGGACCTAAAATAATTGTACAAGACCTTAACGAGAGCCATTCGCGACAGTATCAAATGCGAAAGCATAATGAGCTGAACGCCGTTTACATGGAGATAAAGCAATTCTTGAGTTGGCTGAGAAATCCAAGAAAAAGCTGTTGGTACTTACTAGGGACACTAGGACAGACTTCTTGAACATATGGGGAAGAACGCGGGGTTTGACGTGGGGAAGAAGATGGATTTGAGGTGAATGTAGTGGTAATAAGGCTATTTTCGGAGCAGAGGAATGTGCAAACAAGAGTTCCGATATAAGCAAACACAGCAGGTCAACCCTTTCTACCATGCTACTGAACTAGTAAGACGCGCCTTAAACCATTGCACCTAGACCGAGTAAAAGGATCATCAATCCACAAAAGGTCCGAAAGTTGGAGAGTCATGATTAGGCCAAAAACACAATAGTACTCGCATGTTCCTGTAAGCTTGAGTTTTACCTTCGAACTTCTAAGCAACTATTTCAAAACTTAGGAATTGGAACTTTCTAGTCGGAGCCATGAAGGATACATTTGAAGCTTTAAAAGATTGAGAATTTCTATTTCTTTACTAAATAATCATCCTTAATGTTAGACCGTTAGATAAAGCATCCATAACAACCTCCATAATTACTCCTTACTCCTATTAACGGAGTACAAACACCCAGCGAAAAACAAGTTGACCTCTCTATCCCCACACCCGTATTTTCCCCTGGGGCACCAGCACAAACGCTCGCGTCTAAGCGTATCCGCCGAAGAGACGTGTTCATACGGATACGGCAAGTTCAAGGCGCGGGTTTCCTTCGGATCAAGGACAGAAAACTTGGCATCTGCCATATTACAACCTAGAAACCCCACACCCAAGCCCTCCGTTCACCCATCTTACTCAGCACCTCAACAGCTCCATGTCGTTACCCAGTTTTAGCTTAAGATTCTCTTACAGGTAGCATCACGCAAATTTTCTTTGTTGAGGAAAAAAGCGTCGGATAAAGGCTGGGTTTGCTGGTTACGGATTGGGCAGTTGCTTATACGGCGTGGCGGGTCTTGACGTGCCCTGCAGCGCTTGCATTGGGTCCTGGACAAATGGAGAGGTGGATCGCAGGCACTTTTAGCGATCCCCAGCCCCCATGGAGCCTGAGGGGGCGCAAAATATGTCATGCGGCTCCCGCACGACGAAGGAGGCCTTTTACTTTTATAAGGAAAACCGGCGACCGACCGCCCCGCCACACACGTATATAACACACAACACAACATCTGGGTAGTGTACGGCAGGGGAAGATCCCAGTCCGCTTTCAAACAATATAGAGTTGGACGTAGCCCTGAGTAGAGCGACATTAACGGTGATGTATGCATAGTATTTGGGATCATTGGTGGTGACGTTTCGTGACCTAGCCGCTGGATTATTTACGGATACCCTAACCTCATCACCCTTACACGCTCTGGTGACCTTGGACTTCGCATTCGCCGTGTCAGCACAATCAAGTAAGTGATAAATGGCTATGCATCAATTCCCTCCACATTTTCTTGTAATGCTTTTTTGATCCTTTTGGGTCCCTAAAGAAAAGTAGGACGTCTGTTCGTTCGTTCGCTCGCTGCCTTCCTCTGGGGCAGTAGCAGAAGGTTTCTCCCCCTTTGTGCGGATCGGTTTCCTTTTCCTAGCACCCTTCAACCCGCCTCCCATTTCCTCCTTCTCTCCTCCCAAGTTAACTTCCTTTGGTCTCCGGGTCTAACCCGCTTCGCTCGGTTCGCCGCCCTGCTTATGGACGGTCCAGGAGGGGAGGGCGTCTGAGTCCCCGAACCGAACCGCAAACCGGTGCGAACCCGTCTCTCTCTTCCCCACCCTCCACCTCCCGCCGCAGCGCATGGAAACAGGACATTCATGGAAACAAGACATGTACAGGGGCATTTTTGTACACAGGCCGAAAGTGAGTCCGACTCGTGGATTTTACACCCGTTTTAATTCGCCCAAGTGAACACAATCAACTCAAAGTTAAATTGAACCTCACGAAACGCTAGGAAATAATCTGCTTCAACGTCACGTGACCTAGTGAAGCGTCTACTTCCTCAATTGTGGAATTTTTTTTCCTTAAAAGCCCCAGAAAACGTGTGAGAAGGTTTTTTAGCCTTTTCCGAGTGCAAGCGAACATTTAGGTTATTATTCCCATCAAAGTTTTATTGTGTAGAGTTCCTCTTGCACCGTCAAAAATCGCAGCGATATCATCGTAATTTAATAAAAAGTGGAGGGTAAGCATGACAAACTTATGAAATTGAGCTTGTAAATTTAGTGTTGGCAACGTAGCAACAATGTCATAAACAACAGTAGGGTTTTCTCTGCAACTCGGCTCACCCTCCCCTTCCTCATAAAACCCCTCGCGCGAAGGAAGGATAACATGGTGGGGAAGTGAGGAGGTGAGAATAGAAGAAAGTGGGGTAGATGGGTAGAAGAGAGGTGGAAAGGAAAGACCCTGACTGCGTGTTGAGAGGTCCATGGAGCCGCGTCTGCTCATGCCAATCCGAAACCGAACCGAACTCGCTGCCTTGCCCTAAGAACGCCCCAGACAACTGTGGAAGAACGACCTTTTTTGCGGGTTCCTGAACTAGAGACCCACATAAGACTCGAACCATGCACCGGGGACAAGGAAACGTTAGAGTGGAATAGAGGAAGAGAAAAGACTACAAGAGAAAGAGAGAGAGAGACCGAGATCACACGAAAGCCCTGCTGCCACCGCCCATCACACAAGGCGGGAGGAGGGGAGGGGACACAGGCTGATAATAAAAGGGGGAAAATAACATCACCCAACCCCCTTCCTACATCAGAATTATAGAGAGATAGCAATTCTTTCTAAAAAAAGAAGAAAAAAAAGTGTGATCAAGCGAGGGGAACAAGCCCCTTGCATCGAGATATCTTGGCCAGGACATAGTGGATATCCTGTGGGCCAAGATATGTATGGTTCAGAAGGAAACAAGGTAAAGGAAAAGGACACGTGACGTCACGGGTTTAACCCTGATCGATGTAACCCAGCGCCTTGCGACGTCGACGTCGTGGTATCCCTCTGCTGTCGATCCTCTTCCGATCTTTTTTTTGGGGGGTAATACTCTTGAGGGACCGTAGGAAAAATTGTATCGGGGCCCTTCCCTTTTTTTCTTTTCTATAGGTTTCCTTGCCAGGCAAATCCTGATTAACATAGTATATAAGGAGAAAATCCGAAAGCTATTTTTTACCTTGTATGTTTTTTCTAAATGGAAATTTTTTTTTGTGTGAGTTCCTATGACAACCGCAGCAGTTTTCTAGCAGCCCCAGGTGCTTTTGAGCCCCGACAGAAGCCTTCTAGGAAACGAAGTCGCGACTGGTAAATACAGTACAAGAAGGACAAGACAGAACAACCAAAAGGCAAAAGCTGAATGCAAATATGTGCCGTATGTTCCACGGACATGCCAAAAACCTCTTTTCCACGAGGAATGGGGATACTTTTCTCCAAAACAGGGAACTCTTCTTTGAAAACAGGGGCCTCCTGGTTTTAGAGTTAACTGTAGATTGAATGCGCGCGCATGCGTTACGTGATTCATTACCGTTACAAGACGGTTCTCTGTCGTTTTTTTCTCCGCTGCTCTTTGAGACATGAAATGCGTTTTCAAACACTATGCATTACGCTTCAAATGTCTTCTAGGTTTCGTGGCAATTCACTTGAATTCCGGCGTGCCCTTTTTCAGTTGCGACCCGTGGGTTCAAGTTTAGATTAGGGGCCTGTAAAGCCTACTGCCGGTCGCTTTTCCCTCTTTAAGGATGCTGGGCATAGTCAATTACGGTTTAAAAGTACCAAACTAAATTTTAGCATTTATTTTATTGAAATTTGGAAAAAAAAATCTATACGTGTCATCATCTTTGAAATGGGGAAGCTTACAAATATCTCCACTTTCAAAGTTGTGCTTGAAGTGCTTTCAGTGAATTGCTTCCAAATATGGGCATTGGCGATATTCATTATGACATGTGACACGCTTTCATCTCCAGAATTAAACATGGCTAGTTTTAGCGAACCGTGTGACTTGTAACTTTTTGTTTTGAATCCGAAACTCAGTAGTGATGAAGTAATCGATTCCAGGAAATAAAACGCCCACTTTTTTTTGTTAAGGCTTTAGAGTAGAATCGCTGCAACTGTCAGCGCGTCACCTAATTAGTCAGCCGGTGAGTGATTCATGTAGTTAGCATATTTAAAACTTCAAAGGCACTGCGTCAAAGATGCATTATTTGTTGGAATGGAAATAAGTAAATATACAAACTATATTATCAAAAAGTAAACTGAAATGTAACTGTATTCCCACTAACACCCGTGATTCTAAGGATTGAAGCTCGGGCTTTAACGTTTGTTTTTTCATTGGTACGGTATCAACAGTGAACTTATTCCACCAAGGAAAAGCATACATTCATTGTTGAAACCATAATTTCATTTCTGACTGAAAGCATTCTCTTTTCATTTTTGTCGGATTGCCTTTCTGTCTTTTTTTTTTAAAAAATGTTACTTACTGCAGTTACCATTCCAAACAAGCTCAATTGTTTTACTCTTTGGCCTTTTTTAAAAAAAAAAAAAAAAATTTATAGATTGTAAAAAGCGAGACAAATGGACTGGTAGTAAGCTTATATGCGTACGCCAATGTTAATCTTCGTTTTTCCATTGGTGCAATACCAACAGTGAATTTATTCCATCAAGTAAAGGCATACATTCATTTGTTGAAATCAGACTTTCACTTATGACTGAAAGCTTTATTTTTTTTATTTTTTCGGATTGCCATTCCGTCTTTTTTTTTTACCTTTTTATGTTACTTACTGCAGTTTCCATTCAAACGAGCGCGTTAGTTTTACTCTTTCACTTTTAAAAGAAATATGTGTATAGATTGTACAAAGAGAGTCAAATGGACTGGGAACAGTCTTATATACATACACCAATGTTAATCTTTACAACAAAACAAAATGGGGACACATGTGTAGCTAGTTAGAAGCAACGCGGTAATCGTTTGCGAATAATTTGCATATAAGATGTACTGCTTCACTGTTATTTCTCACTTCGTGCAAAGCTTTACTGACCAGGCCAGCACAGAAAGAGAAGATTCCCTGAGGAAACTGGAAACGACTTTTAAAAAAAAATAATAAAAATAAACTTGCGCAAGCTTCAATTTCAAATTTCTGCGGAAAAGGGGGTCGACGGCAACTCTGTAAAGGACTTCTCCGAATCGAGAACTTTTTCGGTCTTCTTTCCATTCTAAACCGCGAACGACCCAATACCAAAGGACCGAACGCTAGGGTTGTTCGCAATTTACAGCGGGTTATGAAGCATCCGCCTCCCTTCTGACCCCCTCCCTGTTACACTTTCCCCTTTATAAAGTAGGAGAAAGAAAAAGTAAGTGCCGTTTCGCGGTTATTACACGCATGGTACGTCACGTGACTTGGAGGGTTTTGAGGGTTGCCCAAGCTCGAGTGACAGAACATTTTACACGCTAACAAGCCCCTCCCTGTAACGGGCCGCCTTGAATTAAAAGAGTTATAAATAGGGACAAAAGAGTCTCAACCATCCGCACATGAGTGTCTTGTGTCTCTTTGTCTCTTCAGAATAACTCGCATGAAGAGGGACTGGCACGAGCCCGTCCCCCTTGACCCCCATCTCACCCCTCCCCCACCTCTCTCCCGTCATCTCGTCTGCTGCATCTATTCAAATGGCTCCCCTATGTATTCAACAAAATTCAGAAACCCTCCGTAGTACTCCAGGACTAAGTAACTAAAAATGCTAATTTATCGCTGCTGATAAAGATTGACGTTCCATGTCCGCTAATCAGCTGCCGATAATAAATAACCCCCATATGAAGAGCATACTTTTTCTTTTTCATTGCTTAGGGTAAAAAAAAATACATCAATTTATTTGAGGCGGGACTTATGTTCTTAGGGTTACGTGTGACTAATCTTAATTTGTGAAGTCTTTACTTGACCTGTGGTTAATTTATCTGTGAATTCCGGCAGGTTGGGGAACATGAGTCCAGCTCGTACACAGACGCGGACGATCAGTCAAGAGACTACGAATCCGACTGAAAGTAGTCGATTAGTCCGCGATTACAATGCCCTTATTACGTGTCCCTTATGCAGAGGGTACTTCATAGAGGCGACTACCGTAACGGAATGCCTGCATGCCTGTAAGTTTTACCGCTTCACTCTTTCCGTAGTCGATTGTATTTTCCCGTGTTTAAAACCACTCTCGACTCCGTATAGTAATACCAAACTACAGTGGAATGTAGGAGTCGGAAAACAAGTGTGATTGCAATAGTAATTATTTTGAATGTAGTTTGCCGATCGTGTATCCTTCAGTATGTGGAACATAATGCGGCGTGCCCCGTTTGTCAAGTGCCTTTACAGAGTTCTCGACCTCATATCCATCTCAAGTAAGTACACACTGCGGATTAAGTTTGGAAGTTTCTTCGAAACTGGGTGCACAATTCCTAAAGTTGTCTCTGGTGCTTGTAGACGGGACCATACCTTACAAACGATCGTCTATAAACTCGTACCTGACCTCTCCAAAAAAGAGCTTCAACGACGCCTTGATTTCTACGCTAATCAAGCGAATTCAGGTAAGAGGAGCCATTTCGCACAATTAGTTGGCTTTTGGGGTTTAGTTAGTTCAGAGTAGTCGCAATCAGTTCTTCGAATTTAAATATCCTTTTAACTGTTGCCCTAAGGCCCCGTTACAGTTTACATTGTTACAACCAAGCTACCGCAAGGAGTGCTTAGTCTATAACTAAGCACTCAATTGGCGTGATTTTTTTAAAATACCTAAATAATGTCTAGTATGACACTTTCCAAGTTACCCAGTTCGCGAGGGGGAAAATTCATTTGCATTTCTCAAATGAATTAAAGAAAACGTTAAAAAAAACTTATCGTGCCCTTCTTATTGCTATTACCTACATTACTGTCAATAAACTTTTTAAAAATTCTCATGCACTTTCGACGTAAAAGTGCTTTTCCGTTCCCATTACTATCGTGCTATAGAAAGCTAAGCAATACGAGGAAGCCTTAATCTGCTGGCTATTTTTGAAGTTAAGTCTATACTTCTTAAGGCAGAGTTAATGGCATTAAGACCTATTCTGTACCATTAAAGGTAGTTTTACAGTTTAGTTTTACATCTTTAGTTTTCAATTTACAATAGAACATGATTGGTTGTTTTTACATGAGGAATAATACAATAGGAGGAATATAACAATTACTATTGGAATAGTGGTAGTAATGAAGGCGTATAAATGTTGTTTTTCATGTCGTTCTAACAGCTGGAGTGGCCCAAGCAGCGAGAGAACTGCACCTGGAAGGCTTCTTTAGTCCAACCGATTCCATCTCCTTCTCCCTGGAATTTGTCCCGTAAGTACCAACTGCAACCCCACTCATTATTACTTTGTCACTGGGTAACGTCGCATGTCCTGTAACTGCTAGGGCGCAATATTGCAGGGAACACTTTCCAAGTTTCGTTACCACCTGATCCATTTGAAGAATTTTTTGTTGCGCGTGACGCCATAAAACCTTTCTAAAACTATTTTAAGATTCCCAGACCTTCCAAACTTTGTTTCGTTTTCGTTCAGTTTCCCTCACTTTACAGGTGTTTGACACTGTTATAAACGTTAGCTCACAAAAAACATTTTCATATGAGAAGAAAATCACATTTCCTCACGCGAGGTTCTACATTATTAGATGCTTACAGATATCTTTAATATTGAGAAAGCGAGAATGTAAGATTTTCCCGTGGATTTGAACTGGCACAACCGAATTGTTGTGCAGTGCGCGAGTAACCGGAAACCGATCCCTTATCAAACGTGATAGTTGCAATGTATTTCGAGCTTCAACCATGATAACGAAGGGAAGCGAATAGCTTAACGTGGGAACTTTTTGGACCAAACTATAGTTTCTAGTGATTGTATGCAATATCTGGAATTCAAATTGTTGTATGGAAAATGTTTTCTCACTTTTCTTGATATCCAAAAAGTCTGTAGATAATCTCAAGTGCAACTACGCTAACAAAGAATCTTAAATGTCGCGGCAATAGAGCGGAATAAAGTCAAAGGTATATTGGGATAAGGTTATTGTATTATATGATGGTTTCGAAGGTTTTTAGGACCTTCCTTGGTAGGAAGGTCACAGAAGGGAAAGATACCTTGTGAAATTACCCTGTGACATTATGTCTACGGAACTGCGATTAGCATAGCAGCGTTTCGATGTTTCAGCGCACTGTTTTCGAGGCGAAATTTTGGTTATTTTGACATTCAGCGCCGCCCATGGGCATAAGCAATAGTTAATCAATGTTTGTGTTTGAAAGTCTGTGAGCATTTTTCTTAATGGTCGTAGTCTAATTTAGTCGGGAGGAAAAAGATCCTAGGTTACCGGTAGGGAGGTAAAGGATTTTTCCCCAGGGGGGGGGGGGGGGAAGCTCGTTAGCTTCCACACAGGTATAACACCTATAGCTATGATACCTAGGATAGACTGGACAAGTTAGTGTCTATTAACTCCTTCTACCTGAGTTAATCTCACTTAATCTCAGTTAACCTTAACTGAGTCTAGACGACTCAGTTAAGGTTAACGGAGCTTTCCAATTGAAGGAGTTATTACAACTCCCGTAACTTTTAATGGCCATTAAAGTCCTGTGTAGACAATTTAAGGCCCATTAAGTTAGGACAAGGATGGCAAATTTTGCATTTCCATCAATTCGCACAATTGTTGCTCATATAAATATAGAAAATAACCAATACAGATCAAAACGAAAATCGGTCTTCTCAAACTGCACGTAAATTCGGAATTCTCGGAAAATTCGTAATGTTCGTTGGGATCTAGCTTGTATCATTGCTTGCATTATGTTAAGCCACCCAACTCCGGCAGAAATTAGGGATTGCGGCCTAAGTACGATAAAAGATGGTCTTAACAAACTGTTTCAGAGCTTCTGGTGTATCTATATATCTGGAAAACTCAAGAGAGGGCCTATAAATGACACTGTTGCTTGAGACAAATTATCTGATTCTATTCCTAGCTAATCTACTGCACAAGATTAGCAGCTGAACGAGAAAAATTTCTCTGCCCGAAAACTTAAAAAAAAAATCATTGGCCAAACGTGCACACACGTAAACGTCAATTTCGTGCCGTTCGAATGAAATTCCTTGCGCGAAAGTGTTTAATATGTGATAAGGTGCTACACATACATACGCCATAAGCGTAAATAATAGTAATTGGAAAGGTTTAATCTTTATTAAAATGGATTATCGGTTTGTCGTCTGGATGCCATCAACTATTCCCCGTTCTGGACCAAGTTGAGCTCCATTAACATTTCATGGACATTAGCGTTCTGTCTAGCCCATAGGTGTATAGCTATCCATAACTCGAGCTATATAGAGCTACTGTGTAGCTACGCATCTAACCTCGTCGCCAAACGCCAAGTATCCATTGGGCGAGATGGTTATTTAGTAGACACTGTCTGCAATGTTTAAGGATTTTGTTACAATTTTATATATACTTTCTGATGCCAAGTTAACGTTAGAATATTCTTTAGAATTGCATAACGAGATTTTAAGAAAAGTCGTTAGGAAATCAACGATTCTTTCAAGAGCATTGATACCTCTAGCCTTTTTTATCGTTAAGGTTTTGAACGCTGGGATGGAAAAAAATAAGCTTTTAAATCGTACAGTCAAGAGATAAACAGGAAAAGGAAAAGAACAAGGATAGACAAAAGGATTGGCCAGTCATCCGATCCGCAAACATGCAATCTATGTCCCAGACCCCCAAGAAGGTTCATGGCAGCATTTTCCAAAATGGTTTATGTACCTGTATGCCAAAACCCTACTTGATATGCATCATGTGTTACACCGCATTTTTATTCTTCTTCCGTCAACATTTTTTTCCGTTTTTTTTTTGTTTTGTTTTTTCCCATAAGCTCGTCCCTTAAGGATACAACTATTGAGCTATCAAAGTGGAAGTTACCTGTTTAAAATACGCTGATGCTGTCTAGTCTATCGTTGACATTTTATCTCAGTTCACTTCAGTTTTAAGCTCAATCAGATTATATTAAGGCTCCCCCGTAGAGCTTAGCTTGTTACACCGAAGCTAGCGCGAGGAGGCGCGCGGTGCTTTGTATGGATGTATTTGAACGCGCATTGCTTCTGCGCATGAAACGGCAAGCAGGGTAACTTTTTATCCATGTACTCAATATGTAGGCAATTTTTCTGAAAAACGTACTAAAGTAGTATCGAAGGGTATGACCATTTCCAAATTCTGAGTATTGCTTTGGTATTGATATTGAACAGAGCAAAAATAACCTAGCGTCATTTAAGCTTGAAAGTAGGTCGTTCAAGAAAAGTGTCGGGAAATTCAATGGTATAGTTACTGAAACCGAGTGACTATAGTTAAAAGGATATGAGACCATATCAAACCAACTCCTGTGTGGTTGAAGTGGTCATTACCGTGATGATATATGAACAAGCTGTGGCTCGAATTTCTTCAGGTCCAATTACTTCTGCATTTCTCCTCTCATGAGAGCGTAATGAACGTGCTTCATTTTTCTCCTAAATGAAAGACAATCTCTATATAAAATGATAGAAAAAAATACGATTTGCATAATGGAAGGATGACGAACTTCAAAGCAGAAGCCTAATTTGGAGATGCAATCTATTTTACGTACTCTCTAATTCACTCTGAACGCCATACACAAACCTTTGGTTATGTACACTAGTTATTAGTATGCTCAACTTTACTGTTGACGAGTTTTTCTATAATTTGCATCGGTTTTAGCAAAAAAGGCGTTCCGAATTACCCGTTCCAAACCACGTATGCCTTGCAAAGCCCGTCCATGGCAACGGTCTTCGAAAGCCTTAAAATCATTTCAACTCTGAAAATTGCATACAACTGAATGTCATTAAAATAACTACTTGGATTACAGGCCTTCGCCGGAGAAAGAAGCCTGGAAACCCGCCATTGTGTCTCAAGAAGCAAGCGAAGTAGGTTTCAACCTCTCTTAGGATAGCATTACTAACAACGTGTAATTTTTATGAACATAGTTATTGTTTATTAAGATAACCTTAGAGTTTGTCTAATAGTGAATAGTGTAATCTAATTACATTACGTAATAAATAATGATTTGGAACATTCTCACCATAGCCTCACTACGGAATTCGGTACTTCAAATGTCCGGCGGCGGTAACGATTCACCTCTTGGAACAGCTCCTTCGACGCAAGTACCAAGTCGGCGACAATTACAATGTAAGTTTTACCAGTTTCTGTGTGTCTGCTCCATGCCAATCATTCGACCTTTCCTTTGAACCCCTAAGGTGGACTTTCTTTACGGCCGTGCCAAATTAGCCTCGGAGTACCGTTTATCCGACGTGGCGTACATTTTCGCATGGAAACAGGTACGTTTTTTTCACTTTTCCTCGTTTGTTGTCAGCTTGCAGCATGCACGCAATTTGCATGCTGTCCTTGTCTGTTTCTTAAAAACAAAAAAGAAAAAAAGTGAAGAGAAACTTGTCCACAAATCAACACGCAAATTCGATTGTATAGAGGGAACCTATGCGGTTACGATACAACTTTAACCTCGCATCAGACCCTAAAAAGGAAACCACCCCAGTCCCGTCCCCAGCGGTTCTAACCCTACCACCCCCAACGGTAGCACCACTACCGGTACCCTCCCCAGCGTTTGAGACTTTGAATGTCCTAAAAGCGCCAGTTTTTCATCGCAGAAACTTTCGTAAGAGAGTTTCTGGCGTCAAACTAGCCAAAGAAGTTGTATCCCCAAACAAACCGGTATTGTTACCCCTACCGGAAGAAGATACAGGCCAGGATTCTGGCAGAGACGCTCCCGTTTCATCCAACGAGTCTCTAAATGGAAGCAGACGCAAACGTCGGAAAAGAAGCTTGAAGAAACAAATCGGTGTTCGCCGCAAATCGCACGGAAAGCACATTATCGAAGCCCAAGAGCGATTACGAGTCATGCGAGAAGCTTATCGTAAAGGTGAACCCCCTTTCAACCAACTGCCCGCGTCATCTCCCCGCAGAGCCGGTACTTCTTCTTCTTTGCCTTCTCCGGAAATCCCTTCGGTTTCTTACCCGTCTGCCCCCAAACCCCTTTTCCACGAGTCCACCAATATCAATTCAACACTCGATGTGGGTTTAAACCCTAAACCCAGTCGTCCCATCCCTGGCTTAATTAGCTTAAATCAGCAACCCCTGACCTTTACCTTTAACTTGAAGAACGATTATCCCAACCGAAAACGGAAAAAGACGTCCTCGCATGATTCCGTGGACCGTTCGCACATCAAAGGCGCCTTAGCTAGTACTTCTAGTACCGGGCCGCGGAACTCTAAGCTCTCTTCGGTCAAAAAGCCCAAGTTTTTCACTAGCGATCCTAAATCTCGCAAGAGAATGGCCGGGAACTTCACCATTAGTCACTGTAGTACTCAGAAGCTACCCAAAGACCAAACCACTCCCCTCAAATCCGCAGCGAATGCCTCCCGTTCGATAGATTTATCCCGAAGTCCCAACGACACCCTAAGTAAGGAGGATTTCACGAAACTGCTCGACTTGAAACCAGTACAGCGTCCAGTGCCTGTTGTACCCATCGTGGATACTCCATCCGCTTCAACTTCCTCAGCCGCCACCCTTCTGGCAGCCAAACTAAACTCCCCGGCCGTCTCCATTCATCCCGTCATGTCTTCGACTGCTGTAGACCGGATGAACAAACCCTTCATAATTGACAGGTCCCAACGGAGCCCTACTCTGCCAAAGGCCTTGGCCGCCGCCGCCGCTGCTCACTCTGCCCCGGCCTTTAGTCCCCAAGTCACCATCACCACCGTCCCGAAGAGAGTCCCCTCCAGACCACTCTTTCCAGTGCCACCACAAGACGGCGAAAGTCTTCAATCCGTCCTCTTCAGTGATACGACGCCTCCCATACCCAAACCACCCGCTTTCGCCGCCGGTACCTCCGGCAGTCCCAACCCGTTCAGCTTTATCAAAATGTCCGACTATAGTAGAGCGGCTTTACTCTTTGGTTCCAATAAAGCACTTCCTAACGTCGCTACCATTGTTCCTGGTACGGGCGGGGTAGGTATCCGTCTCCCGAACGGTGGACAACGGTCCGTTAACAATGGAATCAGCCCCAAAACGCTCGCAGACGCCGCCTTGGGCTTATCCCAAATCCGAGTCAATCTCCGGCCCCCGCCAGGCCCACCCCCCGCCTTGAAACCCTTAACAACGCCTCTCCCCAAGCCTACTACTACTACGACTGCTATCAGTCCCTTACTTAAATCGCTATCGTCACCTCCGATCTCCATACCAACCACTACTGCAAATACCAGAAAGGACCAAGATGGTTCGGACGACGATCTCCTGATAATTGACGATCCTAGTCCGGTGGCTTCACCGGAAGCAGGGGTGCTAGACCTCTCCCACCCCCGTAGTCTTCCTTCTGCAGTCGCTACCCCAAATACTGGACGTACTGTAGACCTACGCGGTGGTGTAAAGAGTACTGCGTCACCCTTACCGGGTACAAAAGCCCCTTCGCCAATGAAGTCACCACCACCCAGTAGTAGCTACAAGTCCAGCAGACGACTGCAACCCTCCAAAAATGTAATGAAAGGCGTCCCGAAACCTTTAGCGCCCACGTGGCTCGCAGCCGCAGCGCAATACGGGAACTTGGACCTCTTGCAAAATTGGTTTTCGCGCTTTGGATTGCCCGTTTCGGCCGCGGGACTCAAAACCCTTCCTTTGCGGCCCAATGGGAACAATCCTACCGACCAAAATGTTACTCAGAGTACCGGCAACAGTACCGGACCCAACCGAAAATGCTCTCCGTGCTCGCCTAACAAAACAGATTCCAAAAAGAGCCCAGTATTGAAAATCCCACCTGTCTCCAGTCGCCCTAACCTGGCCGGTACTTCTGAAGCTCCATAAAGAAAAGAAGATTCAAGATGGGGAGAAAAAAACGGGGGACTTCTGAAGTGATTCTTTCGTTTCCTTGTAAGGTTATTGGAAATTTTTCGGCTGTGAATTGACCAATCTATGTTCCTTTTATGCTAACCCAGAATATTTTTGTCTGCCAATACAAAAATCGTTATAAATGAAAACGTTTCTCCATTTCTTTATTTCATAAATAAAAATGAAAGTGTAAAGGTACTAAGCACAGTATAAAGGTTAACATAGTAGGGTAACAACGGTATCGAAAATAATTCAAATAAGAACACTATTTTCCATGGCTAGAATATCTAAAGCGCATAAAAAGCGGACTACGATAGATGCTCTTGCCAAACACAGACAAAACCCATCTATTGTTTCATTGACCATCTATTGTTACATCCCCCATCTATTGTTACATTGACCGAAATTAAACAAGGAGAGAGCAAAACTACTGCGACAGTTAAGCCTTCTGAAGATTCATTTCAATGCAAAAGGAAGTCCCATCCAACCCAAAAGCGTTCAACGGATTAGGCCTTTTGCACAACTAATGGGAGGAACGTCCAAAACTTAATTCTGCTCTCACGAATTAGCAAATGTAAGGAAGAACTAACCATACTAACTCTACTAAACAACTAACTAAATAACCATATTAAATTACTAACCAACTATATCAACCAATCATAGAAACCCTTTCGAAAGGTACTCCACCGACCCTAGCTGTCGTGATAAATGTATACAATAACAAAAGAAAGATGTCAAAACGTCCTAGTAAATAAAAAGATCCGACAACAGACGCACGTCGGTTATACAAAAAAAAGAAAGGTGTCTACCAATGTAAAGGTGTTGGGCCGACTTTATGGGTCCCCAGCGTATATTCAGGTAAAAGGCATTAATATCAAAGGGATCATTCTTAAACCTCCCAGTGCAGTTAAAAAAAGGTCACGACCGTTTACAGGACACAATGCAGGTCGGATCTTAGGCCAATCCCGAACTCCCCAGAGTACCCGAGCGAAAGGTTGCCAGTCCCCCGTTTTGCGAATGCCTTGTTTTATTTACGAACCCTTTTTCAGATGGATTAGGAATGCCTACTTGACAGTACGATGGTTAAGTCGGTGAATCCATCCCTCCTATGTTCCTTAGTACTGCCACATCCTCTTGAAACCGAGAAAAGCAGTTCTAAAAACTTCACATTGGAAGATACTCTTTTTATCCTACTGTGTATTATACAGTGGTACTAAGTGATGAATAAATATAGGCGAAAGAACGTGAATAAATAACGGCGATGAAGATGCTATTAATTTTCTTAAATAGAAATGAGGTGAAAAGGAATAAAAAGAAATGTTTAGCACCCACAGCACCTCGTGGGCTCGTCATCGCACGTTTCTGTGATTTCAAATAGCTGGGAGGCAACACCGCACAACTTCCTTCTTTCCTCTCCTTCTTTATCTTGTTCCCTTCCTTCCTTTCCCATTCCCTACTTCTCCTTGCTACGCGCTGAACCAGCCGTTTCATTCCCATTCCTCTCCCGACTCTCTATCTTACTCTATTTCCAACCCACCTCCCCTTCCTACCCCAAGAACCTAACAAGTCGCCCCTCATATTAAAGTCCCCAATGCCCCGTTTTCTCTCTCGCTGCGTCTCACTGTCGGTTTTTCAACCCAAACCAACCAGGCAACCACCTCGTCGTCGCACGTTCAAAGGACTCCTTCCCACCTGGATACGCTGTTGGGATATACAAACCGTCCAAAACATATACGGAGCTACCTTCTGCTACTTCTTAGCGTTACATATATCACCATGAGCGACTCAAGAGTATCTGGAGGGTCGCAAGAAAACTATGCAGGGATGAGGTTTACCCTGTTTATAGTGTACAGACATCGTTTTTCTTACTTGTATGGGGGAAAAAGTGTTGATAACTGTTGTTATCGTTTTTTGGGGTTGTTTGCCGGATGTCGTAAACACTACCCTAGCTGGAAATTGAAAACCAAATCCAAAGGAATGTGTGACGGGTGTTGGGGAGGTGGGGGGATACAACGGGTGGAGGGCTAAATTTAGCTGACACGCGCCAAAAGGACTGAACAGAATGCTAGAATCGCTCCAATCCTGAGACACCCGCGACCGTACGCTCTAAATATGACTCCGTCTTGTTACACTTACATGTGTTTTCAACCTTTGGAACCTTTTTAACTCCACAAGATCTCCGGGAGATAAAGTTTCTTCAACGTCCAAGCACGGGGAAAGTATCTACCGGGTGAATATGGGTCACTAATTTAGTAGCAAATACAAATTTTCTTGGAAACTTAAATCGCTGTTTAAAGCCCGTTGGGAGCTAGAAAGACTTAGTGGTATAAAATTCACAAGTTCAGAAAGGTTTAGGTTGGTGGAAGTCATTGTCAGCACGCCATAGCGCCATTAGAGGCGTTATCGTGCTTTGAGGACAGACTTTGGCTCCGTTTCCGTCTCGAAAAACAACTCGCAACGTGGCATGAGGGGGCGTCACCCGCTTTATACCTCATCAACACGTCACTGTGGCTGTCTGTACGGTCGCTCAGGTCAACCAAGCTCTTGTTTCGGACCTCATGAACTAGTTCAACCCTAATCACCCCGGATGATACCCAGATCCGAAAAGAATAATCTCTTTTTCCAAGGGTATCAGTAAATTTCCGAACTTGAGGTTTAAGGAACGTAGAACTGTATCATCGGTCTCATCGTTCAACTAAATGTAAACATTTTTTTTTACTTTAACGGAAGTATGCGAAATGATGTAAGTCGCGCTTTAAGTCTTCTTGCAGAAACTAATGGAGGTAGAGACGTTACAAGCGCGTTGGAAGTTCACGGATGTCAGCAGGCCTTCTTCGAGACAATTTATTTCTAGAAAACAGTTTGCATTCTACTTTCACGGTAAGATACTGTTAATTCAAGTCCGAACTCAAACCGCGTGAATTTCGAACGATTTGCTGGAATTATAGTAACGGAAGGGTCTTACTCTACATCCGCTGCTATTGTAAAATACTCATCGTAGAATTTAATTTTACTTGATTATCTGGTATGATCTTTGACAAATTTGTCGAATATGTAATTAAGCATAATCAAATTGAATCGCTTGAATATTTAAAAGCGTTACCCGCTTTCCAGTTTAGGTTGCAACTCTAAACTGCATCTAACTTACGGTTTCCAGCTTTAATGACCAAGCTGTACACTGGAAAACAAGTTCAGCAATCTTTACGGTAATTTTCAGTCGTCCACAATCTTCACTACATTTGTACACAGTAAAGGTGCAAGAAAAGCAAATTCTATTACAACTTCCTATGTAGCTGTTCATGATACTTTATCTGTTAATTCTCGCGGTAAACGAATTGCCTTCGGATTCGCGTTTGCATTACAATAATACCACGCTACTGCAAGTTTCAAGGTGTTTTATTGTAATAAAACGGTCACGAAACACTTCATCGAACGATCCTTGAAACAGCATGAATTGTAGTAATGTAATTCCTTGCCATATACCTTAAGCTGGAATTTGCTTCTTTTTCGCTAACACCGCGAAATCCAACTCCACGTTAAAGGTCACGAACGACACGTAGGGTCAAGTCGCCGCCATTACTCACCTTGCCCTAATTAAGGTTATACGCCTCAGCAACTGCGCAGACCAGTCCCAATCTTCTCTAGAACTAAAACTGTAAAAACTGTTATAAAATATTGCTTTTCAACTAGCTAAATAATAAAAAAACGTCCGCAATTAGGAAGTTGGATCTCTTCGAACTTAAATCTTCTATTTTATCATATGCAGTGCATGATCTTCTTAACGTATCCGCCCCCTATTGTCTAACCCCAGTAACCCGCATTCCTGCACGCAAAACATTATTTTGCTAAAAACATTTAACCCAATTGCTCTAAATGTGTTGTAGAAGCATTCCCTTGAACTTGCAAAAGATGTTCATGAATCTTATAAACCCGATCTCCAAACTTTAAAACCACCTTTGAAATCGCCCTAAATTGAAACATGGCTATCATGTATAATAAGCGCATGCGCCAAATTAGCGTCAACCTCGAAAATTGCGTCTGACATCAGCAAACCAGCCATGTATATTACACGAGGCCTTGCGCTAATGGATCTTGGCTGGCGGGAGGTCCTTTCCGAGCTTTTTGCTTCTCCTTCTCTCTCTCTCTCTCTGTACCGTCTCTTCCTCTCTCCTCTTTCTTCCTCCTTCGCCGTTTCTGCTTAGTTAATCGAGCCAAATGGCCTTGGCTTGCTGCTTGGCTTGCCTTTCTTCGTTCTTCTTGGCGGCTCTGCTGCTCTGCGTCAGGCATAAAAACATTTTCATTTCTCAAGCTCCAGAAACTTTTAAGTTCTAAATAATTCTCGAGAAGCTCGCGAATTATCTGGTCAAATTTCATCACACTCCTCTTAATTGAAAAGAACTCTTCACCATCTTTTGTCTCGCAGTCAGTCTATCTGAAACGCCAACCTCAAAATACTATAAACTTTTTGGTGTGGGAACTCGACACAGGTGCGTCACATGGTCGCTACAAATCCTTCTTTGCATAACTAATGAGTCTGGATGTGCTCGGGACTGGAAATGGATGCAGTTTCTCTACAGGCTGCAAAAGGGATAAGAGAAAAACTACGGGTTGGCTTAAATCTCACATCCTCCCCCACCCTCCCCCACCACCCGCCTTCTTCTAGGGTTTTGCTCCCTTTTATATAATATAGATCGATTCTCGGCCTTAAGAACGAAGGAGAAAAAAAAACGGAGAACAAGGGAAAAGAGTTAGTGTAAGAGGGGAAGAGAGAATCAGTGAAGGCTAGCGATTCTATGATCGTTGATTCTAGGGTCGTGTTATGGTTTGTAGCGTCCCCTTTGAATCCCAGCATCACTGATCTGACTCTGCAGTGTCTACCAAATAATACAGCAGCAAAATGAGCTACACTGTGAGGGTTTCATGAGGGATTTCTTCGGGTATCCGCTGTTGCGTCTTTCAACTGTTTTGGTATTACAGAGGGCGTCGATATACGTTGGTTGCCATGGAAAATGGCTGGGGATGGCAAGGGAAACAGCAAGTGTGTGTAGCATGTGTGTGCAAGGGCTAAAGAGAAAACCCCTTTAATATGGTATACATACCCAACCCCCGTTCTACGTTAAGCGTCCAAAAAGAGGGCTTTCTCGGTCCAAGAGCACATATATACCGATCGATACCTCAGCTCCGCCGCGCGCCGCTTTTGGGGAGCATCTGAACTTTCGGGATCATTTTGCTCAGCGTTTTTACGGTTACGTTACGGCTCAAATGGCGCCATTAAAAACAAAGGTATATATATGTCTCAGGCCTAAAGATTAAACTATATACAACTTCAACGGGGCCGGCTATAAATAATGAGCAACCTAAAATGGAAAGCCAGTCGCTTATTTCCAAATTACCGAAAGCATCCAATGTTACTTGAGCCTTAACATGGGGCTAATCAGCTACTGATATATGCACATCCATCACCATTTGATACGCATAAGTTTGTCAACTAACATCGCATGATATGAGCCCGCTTTTGCAGTTAACTAACCCAATCAACATAGGAAGCAAGTGATAGATCGTGAAGAAATATCTACGAATCACTCAAATTGCATACTTAATTACTCACTTAATACTTTGGTAGAAATCAGCTAGTGTCCTAATTTTTTGCTTGGTCACCTGAGAATCAGGTCGCAGTTTGTTTTTACGAGACGTAGTCCACGAATCCTTAGATCTTGCAGACCTTCGCAGCTAGAAGAATTCATTCCGACAGTCATGATGGCAGTTTCATAATAATTGTTATAGAATAGACGGGGTAACTTCCGTTAAGGATCTTCCTCGTACAAGTCTTTCATGACGACATGCTTGAAAGTTACTGAATAACAAAATTATGGTAGGAACCGTACAACAATATTTTTGTAGCCTTCTACGTGATTGGCACAGTCCGTGGACGGTTCATCGTTCACTGATGGTAGGATAGTTGAATACTTTCGCGGAGCATATCATAACGATGATGCTGTGCTGGCAACATAGTAATTGAAGGTTAGCTAATAAGCGTCACTTTTCGTTTCCTACCATTTAAGTTCTTTAAGCAGATTTAACGATTAGTTAAGGGTTACAATGAGCAATGCTGAAAGATTAGTATCAAAGAAAATCAGATATATAATGAATTTTTTTAGGCGTCATACTGCTTGCACGGCATCAAACGCCGTACCGGATTATTCCTTGTTCAGGATTTTAAAAGGTATGCTTAAAATGGTGAAAAGTTATTACTCTTGCATCACTCGACACGATCTTAGGATACTAGTCCTTGGGATTCGTTGCTGTTAAGGTAGCAAAATTATTCAAGCTATCAATAGTATTCAGCGTTCGGTAATATACATATTCCCACGTATACATACCTGCGTTAAGCTTGCTTGTACTATCAAATAACTTTGAACACTTCGCAAAAGATTGACTTATTGCCCCTCAGAGCTGGAATAAAAAATGCTGCACGTCAACCTCCAGGGAATGCTGTTTTCTTTGGAAATTTGACTGCTTTTCCATTAAGGGAAATTCCTTCTATAAAAATTTATAACTCTAAACCGAAATATACATATGTATACCCCATGCAGTTTCTACAAACCTAATACGCTGTGCTCTAAAGTCGTCTATTCTTGTCGGTAGCACATTTGGGTTGAACAATTTTTCTTGTTTAGTGTTTTATTTTGGTTAAAAATAGAAGGCATATTAAGTAATAGTTTACGAGAAAATCTTGTCATTTAAAGAGTAATTTTTAGGGCCATCAATTGTCATACTTCGTACAATTGAACCTCATTCCAAGGAATAGAAGAGACTAGTTGCTACGGGGCCGCAAACCAAGGCAGAGGCGGAGCTTCAGGGGCCCAAGCCGGGGTCCGGGCAGCCTATTGGGATAAGGATGCAACCCGGGGACAAGTTTAGGGTGGTGACTTTGACTGAGCGTTGTGTAAATCCCTTTTGTCCTGCCTTTGGCATAAACCACACGCTTTACCCCCAAATACATAATCTTACGGTCATTAAAAACTTACGCAATTTTCTAACTTTAAAGTTAATACAATCCAGCTGGACCTCTAAGCTTAAATAACGTAACTAACTCAATATCCTCCTGCGTGGATACGCCACGGAGCTTGTGTTCCTAAGGCACGCTTGTCTTGACGGGAAAATTTTTGAAAGATCGGTATAAATTTCGTTGGACCGCTTTGAAGGTTCCATGTGCCATGGATTCAAGTTGGGCTTCTGAAATCCTTTCTCGAATCAAAGAAGGTACAAATGGGTGGCCTTCAGTTTGGAGTAATAAAGCTTCAACTGCACTTTTCTAATGAAATACATCCTTTTTGGTCCCGAAATTCCCATAGTTTAGGTTTAGGCTTATAGTAAGGTTCAACTTTACGAGAATTTTCATCCCAAGCTGCAAAAATTTATTTTGACTCTCTTAGTTCAGTCCACTTAAAGTAGAGAATGAAATTAACGATTCGGCAATGTGAACCCGCTAAACTGTAAGAAGTAAGAACGGTAAGAAGTTAAGTGCGATGAGGGTCACATGTGCAGATTCAAGATTGCTCAATCTTTCGAGACACTTCTTGCCCCCCGTAAAGCAAAAAAAAAAAAAAAAAAAAAAAAACTTCTACTACGCGGTTGCTTAGCGTACGTAGTGCCTTCTAGAGATGGAGAAATTGAAATGTGCTATTCTTATTCGACCTTCTGAACCCGTTCAGTTTCTTTCGCGGTTGACCATAAAGCTTCGCAAGGAAACATCTGACTTTATCGTACCCTGTAGTTACCTACCAAACTTTATAGTTGCAACATATTCTAAATTGGTGGTTTAACTATAACAAAAACGTTGGCTAAAGATTGCCCACAATAGCGTCTTGCGGACTATAGGGTATTGAAGTACTATAATCCTGTGGCGTTGAAAGACGCTAGTTTAACTGCTCCATGTACCGTAGTACACAACCGTAGCGTAAGTATGTCTATAGGAAATTCCTATGTCGATCTCTCACTGTGCACATGGTTACAAAAGTTCTACTGTTTCTCCGCTTTACATATTTTCTGAACGTATCCCCAACAACTTTCTAGATCTTTTGAACCATTTGATCAAGTATAAAAGAGAAGTCTCCACGGCTTACTCCCCATTCAAGCTTTAGTCCACTTTGTTTCAAATCTCTCTCTGTATGTGTATGTAAGAAGTTTAACGCACCTTTGCTGACAAATAAATTCGTATCTTTAAGTCGAACTTATTCGAATACAAACAACACAACGCACGGTCTAAGTTCATTCTCCCTCTCAACTAATCATATTTTTGTCAACGTCGTCCAATTAGCTTAGTTTATACCTAGGCTAGACGGGAAGCTAATGTCAGTTAAACGATAATCGAGCTCAACTATAGGCCAAGAATCGGGAATTGTTGTTGAGCGTTGAGAAGACAAACTGAAGGCCATTTGAATGAATGCTGTTGATAGTGAGGCAACTAGACTTTACCTTTTCTTTAATGAAGATGTCCTTTAACCTCAATGCAGTCATTTCTAGACGACTGACTTAAGTGCGATTAACTCAGGTAGAAGGAGCTAATTGTCGTTAACTTGTCCCATCCAGCCTAGGTGAGTAGTTAACTTTCTAATTAACTATAAAGAGCATGTTAACCCTTCAGTTAACTAGAATCTAGTTAACTAAATCACTGTATGGCTTAGTCTATTCCATCAGCCCAGTTCTTACTGTTCATACAAACTCAATTCCCTATCTTCGTGTAAGGTCAAACGCTAAAACCCACTTCCAAGTACAAGTTCAAATATTCGATTGCCGGTCCTTGAGACTTGAATCCGCCATACATGGTTTATGTCCGCGACTCCAAGTGCTCCAAACTGACCTTCGAATCTGTGCTTAGAACATCTCATCGTCAAGGAGCTCATAGGATATATCACCCGATAAAGCTTTAATTTCAAGTCACGGGATCCTTCCTCTTTAATTCAAAACTAAACTTTAAACCCAACACCTTCCAACGGAACTCCGTAACGAAACCCCATCCGCTAATCTATCGACGAACCTGACTCTTTGGACCTAAAATTCCTCCACACATCACATGGCTCGCCTTCGACATCGTTTTGTCACGTCTTTTAGATCATCTGTCCAAATTTTTCCAAAAGCCATCGGCAAAAAAAAACCATCCAAGCAGGCAAGGCTCGTTCCCCAAACCCTCGGAAAACCTGAATTACCGACATGCTTGTTATAAACCCCCGGCCATATCATAATCTCACTCGAAAATCGGGACTTTATGACAGTCAATAATCACCTTCCCTTCACCCGCTATACCCCAGCAGGGCGGGGCTCCTCTTCTTCCCACCACCTTGTCAGCCCTCCTCCTTCCCGTAATCCACGTCAGCGCTCAATCTAAAAACCATTGTCCATTTGCATTCCCCACACGGAAATCCGGCCTCCACCCAACTCCCCCTTAAAAAATACTAACTATCCAAATACCTTACCCCCCTCTGAATTAACTATCGAGTCGCGGCCTGTGTTCCTTGGCTGTTGTTCCCTGCCTTTCCTTCGCCGGCCCTCTCCTTTTCCCATTATAGCCGGGTCTATATATGTGCGCCTAGGTTTTCCCCATTAATATACGCCGCTGCCTTCGTACCTTGTCAAGCCGTAGTACTGTACAACTTACACTCACGCATCCGCATCCCCTGGAGCCCACGGCCCTTGGGCTCACAGGGCCCTGCGCCACAGGACCCCTTTAGAAGTAAGACGAAGGAAGAAGAAGCGAGCGAACAAAAAAGAAAAAGAAAAGGAGGAAGACGGGAAAATCGACGCTTCTTTTCTCTTTGGTTGCACGCTCATACCCAACCCCCTCCGCTTCTCCCCCTCCGTAACGCTCCCTTCTGGGCCACCGGGCCGTCCCCGGGCACATGGTTACTGGTCTCTAGCCTTAGGTTCACCCGCCTTTTTGAGAGCGTAAACCATCCTACGCTCCTCCCTCCCTTAGATCCTTCGCTCTACCCCCCAAAACGTCTGGCGAAGCCCGGGCTCAGCGGCGTTTACGCCGGCCGGGTTCCCCTCCGTTCCCCGGGCTCCGGCTTCATTCCTCGCCCTTTCAGTACGCGACGCACCGTCGACGTGGTAGTATATATGTGCGAGTAATGGTGTGCTACCTCCGGGTTCCGTCGGGATAACGATTTTCCTCCGTAGCTCCCTCTTCTCCACCCAAACGTAAGTCGATCTCGGCCAACTCAGCGATACAATCTAACGTACGTTGCATTTTCTTTAATATTAAACATCGGTCCAATTTTGTTTTGTTTTGGAGCTTGGAACCCTTCGAACTTACCTTTCGTAACTAACCCCACTTCCCATCCGTATGTGTGAGGGCCAAAACAGAGAGGGGATAGAAGGGAGGGGTGCAAAGGGGCGGATAAAAGTTAGATGGTGACGCCAGGGGCACATGACAGCAGGCCTTTCCCCCAGCTTTCCTCGCTCTGCTGGGGATCTTTGGCTTGGGTCGTCGATCACCGCGAAAATATATAGTTCTGGAGTCCCCCGCTCCTGAGTTCTTTGGAGGTCCAGGGCTCTGGGGTCCGCGCGGTGTAAAGGCGGCTAAGGCGCGCAGACCCCGTCCAACTCACGAAACGACGGTCGTTCTGCCGGCATAGCGGCACCCAACGCAAAGTTATGCGGCTCTTACTTCCCGCGTCTGAGGTAAAGGAACTTGGGTCTGCTCTGTGTGTGGGTAATATGTGTGATGTGCTGGAGGTCTCTTCGGCGCTGGCCCCTCGCTCCAGCCTAGCATGTCAAGGATAGAAACTCCTAAGGGCCTTTTTTTTTAGCGTTTCTATTCTACGTTACGCTACGCGTCTCTTGGCGCGGCGCTGGGCTTTTTCTCGAACCGCAGCTGTATACAAGATGGTTTCCTTCCCAGCTTTTTTGTTTCCTTTTTCTTGTTGGCGCTTCTTTGGCTTTCAATGCCTTCTACTAAGAGACGTCACGCGCTTTTCCCATGGTACAAATTCAAGGGACGTCTCGCGTCCTCGCGATGGATGTTCCGTAATAGAAGTAATGGATGCTCCAGACTAAAAGCTTTATTCCTGTAAGAAATTCCGTGAGCTACAGCTTATTCATTGCGAAACTCGTGGGCCTTCTGTAGGTGGGTCGCATCTAATTATATAGTAGGTATAATTAGTAGGCATTCACTTGTAGGCATAGTTACAGCTATAGTTTGCTTAAGACTCCGTTACGTTACGGGAATATAGTTTGGGAAAACTATCAATTGAATGTGCCGCAAAACGCTTTTAGCAATACGGGAGATCCCACGACGTCTACAGTATTTGGCCAGGACGACTCAGCAAAAGCATTTACTTATTAGCGTCATTCAGAATCGTTCAATCATAACTCATTAGCGGGTAAGACTGATATATAAGTCGCCAGTACGCTTTAACTATATACAGTTCATGACTTCTTCACTAATTTAATCTTGCGAAGCTTTGCAAAACGAGCTTGAAGTTTTTGAGCTAGTTTTGCAAAGCTTCGATAGAATTCAACGATGAAATTCCTCCATAGCCCTTAGGACTTGCACATTTTTAAATGACTGTTATCGAAGTACCGTCTAAGCTCGTGATCGTCGATCTACAAGAGCTCAAATTTCACAGCGTACCGTAGCGAAATTCCCACAAAAACTTGAAGTCTGAGGCTGGTCAGGTCGGTCATCCGTAAATTCTCCTTTCAATCTACAAAAAATCCCGAGTCCTGAACTATCACGAGCTAAACACGTGCTTTCAGTTCCGCGCAGTTAAGGTGTGAAGACTGGCGCACGATTTTTGCACCATGACCGTGAGCAAACTATACAACTGAAGTTTTTATTCCACTATACTGTATACAAAGCTCGTCTTCGAACCACTCCCTTATTTTCAGAGTCATTCCGACAGCTGATTGAAACGACCTATGAATAGGCCAGGATTAGTAAAATGTCAGTAGTGTACTTTACCCCTAAAACTGTCTTAATCCCATTCAAACTTGGGGGGGGGGGGGGGGGTGAAGTAGTTAGACATGATAGGTTAGGTAAGGCTATGCAGGTAAGGTAAGGCAAATATGATATCGTAGGAAAGGCAATCATGCATGGAATTCATTGTTGGATGCTCCAAAGATGGCTAAGTAACACTTTTCACTATACTCATCATAGGCGTCCAATTCTCCAGTGACGTTAGCTGAAACACTTACACACATGGCTGTTTTCCCGTACTCGTAAGCTCCCAGCGGAGTTCGGATATCCAGAATAGGCGCAAATTTGTCCCGTAAATAGGCGCGAATTTGCTCCGCGCGTTACCGTTTAATTCCAAGCCCTTATTGTGTTGATTCATCACTCTTCAATGAAAAAGAAATTAGACTTGTATGCTATCAGTAGAAATCTCTTGTTTCATTTAGCGCGAACTTATCAACTATCTAATCTCCTACTGAGCTAATTAGTGACAAATAAAGCGTCTCCACTATTATGTTCGCTCATGTGCTATGATGATGACCTTCTACCCTTCAGATTTTCACAGTCAGTGATACCCTTAATCTCCCCCAATTCCATTGAGAAGTCTAAAATTTGACCCTATAGAATAGTACAGAGGAATCAAAGATTTGCGTCTACTTTATGTTGTGTCGCTGTTTTGGTTGCACTCGTGCTCCGCGCTTTCTTCCTATATCCGTCAATCCTTTCGCGCCTTCCCTGGTGTTGGCGTTCTGAACCATTCCGGGCACCTTTTCAGTAACATTTTGAGCTCGGAGGAAGTTTTCTTGCTTGTTAAAGCTCTTAGAACTCCTTGACTCCAGGCTCAGTGAAGTCACTCCGCCTGCAAATTGCAAAGTCGCATCTCAACGCTTCATTTCCCCTCCGTTTACCACTTTAGAACACTTCAGAACTCAGAAAAAGGGTCTTATTGTTAGTTGCCACCCGACCAAAGCTCTCTTCCAAGAAGCCTTGCCAATTAGCGCACACAAAAAACTCAGTTTCCGTGACGTGGAACTATAAGACACTTGGCTTCCTCGTTCTTTCCCATTGTCTCTCTCGCCCTTTTTCTGGAGCCTGGAAACACCCTGACTTCACAAACTGTCGCGATCTTGTTTCCATATTCATTCCCTGTCTAACAGAATTCCTTTAATTTCCTATCACGGATGAAAATTCTACCCAAAAAAAATGGAATCTCCTAGCATAATTTCGAACCTAAATGTTCCAAAGCCAAGCTTGGGGGTAATGAGGACTGCGTCACAGGAGCGCTCGTCTCGGATTGGCGCTCAGGCAGAGGAGATGGGTGGAGCCTAACCAGCAGTCACGCGCCAACTCGTCCCGGTCCGAAAATCGTTGACCGTGCTATGCCGTCAAAATCTTAACCTGCTTTTAAATGAAAATTTCAGCCTCAAATAAGTTAATTCTTCTGGGATAATTTACTAAACGAATCGCGGAACTTTAATACTCGTAAGTTCCCTGGAGTTTTACCCTAATTGTCGGAAATTTAGGCCTAAATACGCAACTGAAACTGTAAACGGCGTGGCGTCATCCGTTGACGCACGCTTTTTGATTCGCCCGCGCGCGCCCCTTTCAAATCGCTTAAAACGCAAACACTGTCTTTCTTACCGTTTCTCTTAAAGGTGTAGCCAAAAAATTGTCTGATTTTGATTTTATTGCGAATCGAGTGCAAAAAGAGCTCGCCGGGAACGTTTCAAAGAAAAATAATTAGAACTTCGTTCGCCTTTACTTTTAGAAACACTTTGGACATGAACACTTTGGAAGTGAAAGAAAATGGCGCCGAAGATTCCGAACGTGGGTTTTTGCGGACTATGGGTCCGCATCTTACGTGTGGATTATGTGCCGGGTACCTGATTGATGCCACCACCCTCAGCGAGTGCATGCACTCTTGTACGTACAGTTTGGTTTTCTTTTTTTTTTAATCTAGGACAAAATTGTCAGAGGTAGCACCTTGTATTGACCCCCCAAAATTGCCTTTCTTTCTATCGCAGTTTGTCGTTCTTGTATTGTGCAATATTTGGATCGCTACGCTTCGTGTCCTACCTGCGGCGTTCACCTCATTCGCTCGCGTTCCTGCGAACAACTCAGGTACGTTTCAAAAAATCAGGTGAAATAAAAAGAAAGTACACTAAATCACCGTCTTGTGCTCATTTTGATTTTTTTCCAACAGACCTGATCCTGTTTTACAAAGTGTCGTGTACAAAGTAGTGCCCGGCCTCTATCAAGAAGAACTCAGACGAAGACATGATTTCTATAAAGAAAGACCTCATTACGGTAAGTCGTTTAATTTTAACCACATCTATTTCTTCTTTTCGCTTTACCGTAAACTTTAACTTATGATCTTCCATTTGCCCGTTTCTTCAGTGGAGGCCTCCCAAGTTCCGTTAGTGCCAACACTTGGGCCATTGACGTTCTACAGCCCTTCGGACCCCATTTCGTTGTCCCTGGATTACCTTGCAGAGTAAGCCGGGGTTTTTGTATTTATTTTTTTGCACGTGTCGAAACATTGTTCCGAATAGCATGCGCCAGTCTAGCTAATTTGATACGTGACCATCTTAAACAAGCGCGTTAGAAGTCTATTCCTCCCCAACTACCGTTTTGCCGAGCATTTCTAAAATGTCAGGACAGTTCTGCAGAAATTTCCGAGTCAATCTGCGAAAATTCACCGTAAAGTGTACTTTCTTTTTTTCTAAATATATATATACATTTCAATCCCAACGTAGGTTTGCGCCCATTTTGGTTGAATTATTTCTTTACACGTTGATTGACGTTAAAAGTTCATAAAAAAAATTAACAAAAGGGAGGGAGTGTGGGAGTACACGCTTGTAGGAACATTGTAGCTTGGGCTTCTTAGTTGTCTGATTCTAGCTGCTGACCTGCAGAGTATGGCTAGGTCTTGCTAAAGCTTGGGATTTCTTAGTAGGTTTCTGGCATTAAAGTGTCCTTTTAGGGAACTCAGTTTTCGGATTAGTACTGCTCTCTCCTTATTCAGACTTACTGCAAATAAAGAGAGAATTAAAGAGGAGGTGGGTGATATCCTGTCTTGAATACCCTTGGCGGGGGCCCAACTCCGATTCGCATCTTTTGATCCGCTTGGGATATACCTTAGTCGGGAAGTCGGTCCGTATTTGTGTAATGGTGGCATTATGCTTCTAGGTAGTCTTGCGTGGGTGATTCCGCGAAGATAGAATATAGCATTTAGATCTTTCAGTGGGCTCATGGTTGATTCCCGCCTAGTCCGCCATGTTGCCATCAATGCTTCTTTGGTCCTCGCTAAGGCTTCTCTCAAAGTGGATGGTGGAGTTGACCAGAATTAGGGTTGCGTTATTTTCGGATATTTTAAGCTCTATACTGTTTGTTCCTATAAAAAAGGTGCTACATTCTTTCTTACGGAATCAAAAGAGAGTGTTTCAGTAGTAGTGCCATAAATGCTTTATTAGTCACTGCTGGCCAACAGCTGAGAAATTCATTGACCCTTTTGAGATACCTAAATCAGGCGAAAGCTTTCTTAACCATCTGTTTTTCCCCCGTTGGCGCCGTAGTAGCGTAAACAGCTTCTTGGACCAAAGTCTAGATTTTGGCAATAGATTTTATATAATTTCTTCAATACTGCTATCCAGGTTACAGTATACACAACTTAAAACGTCCGTTTAAGCAAGTTCGTTAATCCGTATTGAGGCACGTAGCGATTTATTGACCGCATCAGCTGAATCTAATTGAACTATTCCTTTCTCCCAATGAGAAGATCTAAAGACCTTAACGTTTCTGCAATCTCTTCACAGATAGTGTCTTCTATAGTATTAAAAAGGACTCTAAATCAGATAGTATTTTAGAAGTATCTTCTTCAATCTAGTTCTCTTCAAACTAGATTGTAAAGAATCCGTATTTGAATAGATTCTACTGATCTTAGATTCTATAATTTACTGATTGTGATTGTAATTAGATAGACGCAAATCAGATATAGCAGAGGATTTCTATGGCTACGTCGGATTCTTTTCTATCAGACATTTTTCAACGTAGAATGAAGTGTGCCAAAATTGTAACAATGCCAGTTCTTTTTTTACTTAACATCCCTCACTAAATTTCTGTACTCTCTTCTTATATGTCAAACAACAAAGAAAGAAAGCAAAATGAGTTTTCTACAGTTGTACAGTATGTCTGGAAAATTTCCTATGCATATAATTTGATCCCGAGGACCACAAGGAGAGCGTCCAATAGATAATTGGGATGGCTCAAGGCCAAATACCCACCTCTCTCAGCTCTCTGTCTTATAAGCGCCAAGTTTGTAGTGTGGAGAGCTCTAATCTTGCTTACAAAAGGAGTAGCCCACAGATATGTGTGTGTGTGTGTGCGAGTATACTACAAAATGAAAAAAAAAACTCCATCATGCTGAGAAAAGCGACACCAAAAAGGGGCCAACTGGTCAAACCACTTCCCTTGTATGGTTCTCTCTTAAGTTTCCCCTCCACCATCACGAAATCTTTTTACTTTCTTACTATGGTAATATGGGAATGGATAGCAAGGAACACCGCGTATGCAAATCAGGTCCTACACAACCTTACGCAAACTAAAAACCAAGTCACGCTCATTTTGGGCATTATTAACCCTTACTTTTTCTTTACCGTCTCCTCATTTAACCCCAAATATTCTTCAAAAGCACTTGAAAGTCGTTACTGAAACACTCTTTCGGTTACTTCTAAAATTTAAAGCTCTGCTTGCTTAACCCCGTTTGGTCTCCCTAGAGAAGGAAACTTAATGTATCCACAACTCCTTTTTAAGTCGGACTTCGAAGTCTGAAGTTTGTACAAGAGTTCATTCGAATCGAACTTGGAAAGTCATCCCAAAAACTACAAACATCTCTTTGGGTTTTTACAAACGTTCTACGTCCATTTAAGCCACGCCTGTCTAACCCCCGATTTTATTTCCTTCGGGTGGAAGAAGCTTAGTCAGAGTTATTCTTACTGAAATATTTATTATTAAAAACAAGTCAATGTAAAGTGTTATGTAGGTCATTTGCAATAACTTTTTTCTTTTCTCTACTGTTTTTTTGGCTGCTTTGAAATTTGGCCAAGAATCATGTAAGATTCTCCTATTCCCATACAGCTTAACTTTTTACGGCACATAGCATGAGGAACACAGAAATATTCTCAAGTCAAAAGTATACGAAACTTTTACAAAACTTCTTGACAGTAATATACGTAATACCGTGCGATGGACACTTCAGTTTTTAGTTTTTATTTTTGTGATCCCCCTAATTTCGAAGAATACGAATTGATTTTTTACCTACGCGAAAAAAGGTCAAAATTGTGAATTTGGAAACTGTCTTGCTTAGAAAGTATATATTTTAGTGTATTTATGTAAGAATAATGTGGTGAAAAGAGATTTAGCCGTAGCATGCGCAGAAGCCATGCGCGTTCATATACACCCATGCAAAGTACTGCGCCCCTCCTCGCGGTAGCGTGGGTGCAACAATCTAAGTTAGACACTGGTGCGTTAAAACCCGCTGCCGCAAATTCTTTATTTTCTGTACCCAAAATGAAGACGGCTCAACTAGTTATCCTTTTAAATAACTGAACGATTTATGAAGCTTTTAGTTTTGGAGATTCCGAATCGATAAGGACTCTCTAAATGGCCCAAAAGAACTTTAGACTTTCGGGAAGCAAAAGGGTAGTACGAAACGACGGAAGAAAGAAGGAAAGAGAGACTGTGCATATGAACGATTATATAGCAATGTATGCGAGCTCACAGACGGTACGGCGGCAAAGCATATGTTATTCGCATGCCAGCAGCTCATTTGTGTACCTTATATATTTCGTATATACTGAGTGTTCCGGTGGGCCGGGGGGAAAAGGGGCAAAAAAGGAATATAACGAGCAGCGGGAACTGATAAGAAACAGAGCGAAAAGGGGGGGGGGGGGGGGGGGGGGGGGGGGGGGGTGAGGGGGCGACCGGAAGCACCGTTTCCCCTCCCAAAAGAGAGAAATATCCGTCTCATAAACTGTTGCTCAATTATGTCACTTCGGCCTCCCAAAAAAGTATAGATATATGTAGTTAAAATTTTTTTTAAAAAATAATAGAACATAAAATAGAAATAGAAAATAAAACAGAAATAAAGTCTTAAAATCTTCCAGTTTTTGCAGGTTTAAAGCTTGATGTTGCTCAATGTGTAAAAATAATTTAAGTTTTTGTCAAATTTAGCTAATTATAATAATTTACGTAAAAGCTTTGCTGATAGCATTTAATCATTTAAGATTTTACTCGCATAATGAAATCAGAGCTTAATTAAGTTACGATATACCTTAAAACAAGCCTAGAAACGTTTGCCTAAAATAGTTTAAACATACGTTAAATTATTCGATATGAATTAATTCTGAACATTAATTGTAGTTTATTAATTATAAGTTAATTCTAATGATTTTCTCTTTTTCTCTTATTTCCACACCAGATCTGAAATCCAGACGGATGTAGCCAAGGATGTACCCCCAGAGGTAAATAAAAAATCACTGAAAACTTCGTTCTACCAAAATGCAAATCATTAAACATTTTTCTCGCAATAATTAGGCCATTAAGCGGCGCTACTTCCGTTGCCCAGCAGCCGTCACGGTCCACCATTTCCAAAAGCTTCTTTCCCTCAAATTCGATCTTCACTCATCCCACAAAGTAAGTTTACAGCTCACATATACCGTAGTTAATAGATGGCACTGATGTTTGTTATTGTTTTGTGAAAGCCTTGCGTAAGAAAGTAAAAAAAGTAACATATAGCTAATTGCCGGCGAAGGTTCTACGCTTGTTTTGCTTCTGAAAAGTACAACTTGTCACCACAGTTTGCTGTAGCACCACAATGTCCCAGATCAGTTTGTCGAACTTTTGGAACAATACTTCCCGAAAACGGATAATCAGATTTGAGAGCAATCTAACGCGAAAGTTTTGCTGTTTTTAACGGCTAGTGCCCAACCAAATGACTCGGTCAAAGATTTTTTTCACGAAATGTGCTTGTTTTAACGAAAAGTTTCGAAATTCCCTACGCTAACATCCCTATACCAAGCTAAGGTATACGGGAGCCTTAAGACAACCGCAATTCTGCTTTAATCCCCTACCAAAAGCAAAACCTTGTTTTAAAGAAAAACAAATAGCAATAGTAAATAATTCTTTCTACAAAAAGGTCCAAATCGTATGCTGTGGAGAAGTCTTACCCGCTTCTTTCCGACTCCTGGACATCGCCTATGTGTACAAATGGACTCAAGTAAGTCAACCAAACTTCCTCCAATTTTTTTCTCTCCTTTTTCCATACGAATGACTTTGTCTAAATACATGAAAACAAATTCTTGCATGAACATTAGGAGGCTCCCCTCAAGCTATACTACCAAATTGTTTCGGCGGCCGCTTCGCCCCCGTCTCCGTTAGAGGAGGCAACTCACACAGAGTCCCAACTCCCGCAAGTCGTGATCAGTAAGCCTCCTCCCCAGGTTCCGCCTTTGGTTACCACCACCCCTTTTCTCAAACCTCCCGTCCCACCTCTTAAGAAAAAACACAAGAAATCCTCCCACCATCGCCGCCACCATCACCACCAAACCCATCCAAAGCTACCCGACGCGAAGACTAAAGAAACTACGCCCGCCAAAGCGGCTCCTCTGCTGTCAAAAGAACCGGAAGAGCCAAATTCACCCCTTGCGCCGCCTCCTGCTGCTACAGAGCGAAAGAGAGTAGCTCCTACGACCCCTGTATCATCTTTACCACCTCGACGCAAGAAGTCCAAACGGAACAAAGTTAAGAAAGTCAAGTCGGAGCACAAGAACCCCCCCTTGCCGCGGGGCTCTATGGTGCAAGCCATTCATCAACTCCTAAAGAAAAAGTTACGTGTCAGTCAAGAAAAAGTGGCAGTGGATCAAGTTCCGCCGCCGGCACGGAAACGCGCCTCCAGTCAATGCGAAACAGTTACTACCGGAGGTCCTCCGGAGAAGATTCGGAAAACGCAGTCAATTTCGGTAGAAACATGTCCAATCCTTCCCCTTCCTGAAGTGTCCCTTGATCCCGAGCCACCCAAACTGGAGAGCCCGCCACCTAAAGTGGAGGACTACAAGCCACCTCCGGGTGGGAGCATGTTGGGTTTACTGGTAGCGGCGGCGGAAGTCGCCAATACCTGCACGCTACCAAACGGTGATCCCGCATTACCAGACCCTAGTGCTACTCCCAGTGAACCTGTTCTTTCGATTCCGGAGGCCGAGCTTACTAAACCCGAAAGGGTGGAAAGTGACTCAGTTTCTAAGGAAGCACCAGCCGAAAGTCGTGACCCCACCTCTATGGAAGTGGAGGTTTCCAGCCATTCCTCCGACGACTCAAAGGACGAGGACGCTTTGGTGGTCGACGAAGCCACCCACGACAGTAACGGCGCGTTGGACTTGTCGACCAAGAGCCGCCGCTCGTCGGACGCTTCACCTTCATCCACCGAGTGTGTAGTGCCTCCCAAAGACCCCGGTAAGGAAGCTAAGGATCTGAAGGGCAACAAACTGGCCGCTATTGACCTGATCATCCCGTCGACCACCAAACTGACGGCCAGGAAGTCTACCCATCACAGCAGCTTGCACATCTACCCCAGCCCGAGCCCGAGTCCTAGTCCCAACTCTCTCCACCCTCCCGACGATTCGTCCCCTCCCACTAGTGTCACAATAACGGAACTTAGCGTGCCCTCCATTCCGAGCCGCCTCAATGGCTTGATAGCCCTCGGTAACAATCGCTTAGCTCCATCTCAGAAACTGACGTCGATTGCCGACAGTTTGGCTCAGCGACAGCACCATCTTCTCTCCCTCAAGCTCTCCCACCAGCACCCGCCGGCACCCCCAGCCGCCACTTCTACCGAACGTTTTATCGTCCGCCCGAACCCGGCCACGGTTCGACCGTCTCAGCGTCCCCAGAAAACTTCGCGCCCTCATCCTCCTTACGCTACCCAACCCTCCGATGCGCTACGCAACCTTCTCACCCTCTCCCAAACTGCTGCCCTGGTCTCCCGCGCGCCGCCTTTACCTTTACCCCTGTTTTCCGACGGTTCTCCCAACCGGACATCGACTACGGTAACTTCTTCGGCGCAAAAACTACTCCAGACGTTACGGAACAATGTAGCGTCCTCGCTTAACAACCCCTACCGGGCGCCAAACCTCCTACCCTCAGGCGGATTCAACCGCACCGCGTTGAACCCTAGTAGTAGCCCCAACTTAACCCTCGGCCCGACCTCCCCGGTTTCAAGCGGCCGTGTCTTGCCGGCAAACACTTCTGCGCTCACCTTTCGCCTCAGCCAGCAAGGAATCACAGTCCGGACCACCGTTCCCACCAAAAAAGCCGCCTCGGAACCACTCATGCATCATCTCCACGGTCCGAACCGCAGCATCCGCCACATTCCAAATCCCTCTCTTCTGCAACAGCGACGCTTAGCCAATAACTCGGCGATGTCCGTATCGACTCCTTGCCCCCACGCCACTCCTCCCGCGCTGCCTAAGGTCACCCTTGCCTCCGAGCCCCCGAAACTCTCCACCACCTGACGACTATAGGCGTTGTCTCCTGGCACGCGAAAAAAAACGTGGTTTTTGTTATACGTCATCGTATCCTATATTTGCGCCAGTTGGTTGTTGTTAACCCTCTTCCCCCTTCCCCCCAATACATCCCGCCGCCGCTGTACTAGTACAAAAACGTCGTGGCCGAATATTTTGCTTTTTTGTACATTGAAACAGCTTCTTTAAAAGCCCTTGTTATCTTTTGATTCTCTTTCACTTGTATACCTCCTCGTATTATTTTCTCCTCCTTAAATAATAGGAGGAGTGCAAAGATGTTGTCCTTTTTACGTTTCGAAATAGTGTACAAAATGCTGGAAATAAACGGATCGTTTTTGGCTCTTTAAACCTCAAACAAAAATGGCCCGCAACTTCATTTTTTTTTTGCTCTTCTTTTGGGAAAAACGACGGCAAGAACTCCCAAACCGAACCTTCAAGCTGTCTCGGATGATGGCTGCCTTCCAAAACGCATATATACACAAATATACTCTCTGCAAATGACATTTTTCTTCATGGCAGACACGTCGCCGATAACAGAAAAAAAGGAAGCTCAGCTCATTTTTCTCAATGTGCCGCAAACTAAGAACATGGGCACACATTCAAACAGCAATTTGTTTACTTACTGTTTTTTTTTGTTGTTTTTAAATAATTGATTCCACCTTTATACTGGGGTGGGTTACAGAGTTCTAGCTAAACTTACAGTCACATGGGTAGATATATTTTCTCAGAACTTTAATCATACTTCAGAGTATGGTATCAATTTTTCTCTCCGTTTCTGTGGCTTAAGAAGCTGTCCTTGTTGATTTTCACTGAAAGAACGCATCCCTATAGGTCAAAACTGAATTAAACTGACTATCTTTGAAAAACGTTAAGTATCCCTTAAATTACCTTCGAACTACTACCATGCCCTTTTTCTCATCTTCTGGACTGCTTGTAAATAAAATAAATGCTTGTAAAATTTTAATAAATGTATCCAACTGTCCTAATTAGAGCGTCCTAGTTTTTAAAGTACATATTGTTAGACCAACTAAGCATTTACCTCGGTATTTTTTTTATAATATTTTGATCTTTGAATGAAAGTCTAGTGATTTTACACTGCAATCAATTTTGGGTTAATTTTACAACTAAATAATGCATTTTCATGTGAATAAACTATTTTTCAGCCCATTTCTAAAATTGCAATATCATTGCAGAAGTTTTGGAAGCATTTTACGCACCAAAATTTGTAGAATTACCATATAAAGGTTGGAATTGCCTTAAAATTAATTGTTGTATTATACTAGCTAATTAATTATACCCATAAAGAATTGCAAAATTTAAAAATAGAATTTACACACCGACAAATCTACATTTAGAGTAAATTTTTTAGAGCGAAAGTTGCTCTATTTTAGAACGACAGAATTCTTCCGCTATAACGGAAAAATGTTCGATCTGAAACCGAACATTTTTATTGTGTCCATGATTTATAGATTTCTTACTATCAGTGGAGTGTACTAAACACATTTTTGGACATTTTCGTTTTGTTTTTTTATCGGAAAATGTAAACGAAATCCTTTAGCAGCATGCCATCAAATCACAACTTCTTATCTAAAAAGGCTGCAGGGGCTTCGGTGTTCTT
The DNA here is from genome assembly GCA_023053545.1 of Lepidurus packardi. Lineage (NCBI taxonomy): Eukaryota > Metazoa > Arthropoda > Branchiopoda > Notostraca > Triopsidae > Lepidurus > Lepidurus packardi. The sequence goes on along the minus strand of JAKZAN010000007.1, from coordinate 2,967,947 downwards.
TTTTCCCAATACAGAACCGGAAAACCTTAAGTTTTAAAGATTCTGAAGCTATTTTCTCACCTAAAAGCGAACTCTAAGAATTCAAAGACTTAAAAGTGCTACACCCATTTCAAGAAGCAGAAAATTATGGCTAGAAAACCTTCCCTTTCTCTTATTTTTCTCCTCCCAAGATTCTCGTCTTCTTTTACAGTCTGTCTCTCTCTCTTTCTCTTTTCGAGGACACAAATATACTCTATGCACACACACACTCTCACACACACATGACACGAGCGGGGTTACCATGGAAACGAACGCCCTATGGATCGATACCGCCTTCTCCTTTCTCTTTCTGCATGTCCCGTTCGTTCGCAAGACTTTTTTTTTATTGCCAAAAAAGCATCTCACCTCCTCTAGAACCTGGAAATTTCTACCTAAAGCCTTATCAGCTAAGATCCAAGCTGTCCCTAACTAACCCTTTAAGGTATTTTGTCAACTTTTTTAGATCTTAATTTTTATACATTTTTTTTACATTTTTGGCGTTCTTTTTTTACTGATAATCTTTGACTCCTTGGCTGCATTTTTTCCCCTTGTTTTTTCTCTTTTTTTCCTCTCTGTCTCTCTTTATATCAAGTCTTGGCTGGCTTTCTTTCCTTGTCTCCTTTTCTTGGCCCCATTTTGTGGTCTCGCTCTAATACAGCGCGCTCTCTCCCCGTCCTCTCTCTCTCCTTCACTCGCTTCTCTGTCTCCTTTTCCTCTCGCCTTCTTGGACTCACTCCTTGCGACGATGGCAATTTATTGTGCTCATCTTCGTACCGCAGCAGACGCCTCCCCTTTAACGTCCTTTTTCAACAACCTAAAAGCTTTCCCAAGATCCGATATAGCCCCATCACCAACTTCAAAAATGGGACCTAATCTACGACCGAAACTTTCAGGAACTTCTAAAAACACACCTAAATTTCTCTGAACATCTTTTGCTTTCAAGCCAGAGCTAACAACCTAACATGCTACGAGAGAAGTACCCTTAAAGGTTACTCTTACCCTTACATCCTCAGGTAATACCTAACCTAACTTTACACGCAACGAGTGCAATATCGTAATAGCAGTCAGTACCCTTATCCATAAAACAATACTCTTACTCTTAAAGCCGCTCCCTGAAAGGTTTAGACATATTAATTTCTCTCGATGTTAACCAACCCTAATTTTCTTAAATTAAGAACGCTATTTGAACTGCAAAGTTTAAATCTACTTAACCTTTAAATCTCTTAGTTATAGCTTTGCGTTTCTTGGTGAGATTTCAGCGAATTGAGATTTATTTCATAGAATGTAATGTTCAAATTCGCATGTATTCCATCTCGTCTCTGTAGTGAGATCTATAGTTGCTAAAACTTACAGTTAGTTACCTTAATGTTGGTAAGAGTTATGCTAACTCGGGATGATTTTGATACCTCGAGCGTAGTGCAGTTAGGTTAGGTTAAGTTAACTTATAAAGGGTTATACAGCTAAGCTGGTTGTTCAAGTATTCATAATAAACAGTCCAATCATACGTGTCGACTACGTCAAAATAGAACCGCAGATGGTAAATAAAAAAGTGTAGCAAAAACTCTTCGGGTTAAGAAAGTAAATAAATAAAACTCGTGCCCTTCCAGTACTAAGGCACAAACATTCCCTAGCTCCACTGAGTTAAACTAGGAAAAGCTCAAACCTTTTTTCCAAAACGTTCATTTTCTTTACTTCGGAAGCAAAACCCACTTCAAACTTTAAGCTTTTTGCTTAACGGAAAAAACCGGCCTTTAAGTTCTGAAACGTGCATGAGCAAAAATCGCATCCCGCTTCTAATTATCTACTCAACACGTTTAACCCTGTAACGGCTTGTATAAGGGGCTTGTTTTTCCTTACAACGAAAGTCCACATCGACGGTTATGTAACGCGAATTTTTGCCCGCGATCCGCGGGACGTTCTGGGCTTGTGAGTCTCGTCTATATCGCTGCAAAAGACCAGCGTAGGAGAAGTTAACAATGAAATCCTCAACAATCAATCGGGTGCATATAAAATCTTTCATAGAATTAAGGCTGGGGGTGCTAAAGCGAAGATTCTAATAGTTGGGGATCGAGATTTGGGTTACAAGAAGGTAGGGAGCGAGAGGCCTAGGAAATAAGGGATTGGCCCGTGGTCAGACCCCGCCCCATGATAGCTATTGGGGCCGCGCGTCGCGCCAAAACGATAACCGCACAGCGTAACATCGCTAGCCGGGATACGAGGGCAAAGCCAAGCCCGTAAAGTTGTCTCGAACAGCGGCAAAAGACAGGAAAGTTATATTCGCTCAACTAAATACATTAGCCATACTACTGCTAGTCCTTAAAGCTAACCAGTAACATATGACGACATAATAAAACTTAGTACTTTTTTAAAAGCTAATTAAGCTGGTTTACAAAGAACGAAAACAAAAAGAAAATAGACAACTAAAGTTCGCCGATGTAACCAGACCGTCAAGTGAAGCTTCGGGTAGCATGTATGTCTTATCTAGCATTCTGCAGTTAGCCTTGAACATATGGAAATGTTCGAATTTGTAACCAAAGCGGAAGCAGTACGATATAGTTTAAAACTGCCGTGATTTCCCGCACACAAAAAATAAAAAAAATTCTTAGGTTCATAGGAAGCTTATAGATTTTTAAGAGAGTTTTCGGAAGTTCCCTTGTATAGGTCATTGGCAAAGTTAGCTGCACGCTTCTTACTAGTTTTCTTACCGTGCCAGTTTATATGCACGTAGTAACAAACTTGTAGCCCGAGCACCTAGATTTCCTACTAGCCCTAGGTTGCTTACAGGCCGGTCTATAGGCATTTTCTATAGGGATTTCTCAAATTATTTTTTCGTAACGCAAACCAGAACAAAGCGACAAAACAACACTTTTATATCTTTTTATCTGTAAGGTTGTTCTACAACAAGAAACAAATCCTTCATGTACGGGTCTATTTCCAGATAGGTAACTTGGGCCTATAACCTTATCGACGAGGTTCCTGGAACAGCAGTCGAATATAGACGTAATACATCTATATGTCTATACGTAATACGTCGTAATATGTCTATACGTAATAGCGTATCTTTCTAAAGGATTATTACAAGGCTATTTCAAAACAAATCAAAAGAGAATAATAGTGAAAATTACCTACGGAATCAATACGTAATGGTTATGGGGTATATGAATCTTACAAGATGCTATTATGCAACACAAAAGTTAATTAGATCCTTAAACGAAGTCCAATAGGCACCAAACACCATTGATACCATGATTGACATTGAATTTTGACTTCTGCCCCTTTACCAAATTCCTTTTTTATTTCAGGTTTTATTAGGCCTAGATTACCTGAATGTCCCAGAAGAAGTACAGGTTGCAGGCTTTACTTCACAGTAACAGGAATATGCTAAATTGGCGTAACACTCTAAAAGCGCAAGTAGCCCACACGCGCTGTAAAGCTCTTGCTTACGCTATCGGTAGCTTTTCCGCAGACGAACGTTTTAGCACGGCAAGCCCAGCCAAATATGTTCGCTGCGCTGGAATATCACTGACATGCCATCATTAAGGCCAAAATAGGAAATGGGAAATTTACTTTACCACAAACTCTTCTGCATTGAATTGCTATATGTCTGGTTCGTTCCTCTTATACTACTTATCTCGTTCTTACTTATAAAAGATTTGAGGCACTTGCTGGGAATCTTGAACAAAAAGACGCAATCAATTGAACTGAACAAATCAATTCAAGTTTCAATCAAGCTTCGCGGAACTTACCAGGATTTGGTTAATGCTGATCAACAGACAGGAAAATGCCTCCAACTATTAGGAAACACTCACTTGGAAATGTAAGATAACTAGGCAAAAGTCACGTTCCGAAAAGTAGGTCAACAATACAACCATGCGTGTTCCCCTATCCTTGTTGGTTGTTGCAATGGAAAGAATGGGCGTCTCGTGAATCTGCGCGTTTCACACTGGCCGGGCTTGAGGTACAAAGTATGACCGCGTGGCACCTGGCGCTGCTCATCACACTCTTTTTTAATGAGCTTTTACGGCTAATTTGAAATAAAGTTTTAACAAATGAAATGAAATACGCGTAATCCAAGACACGTGCAATACAATTATATATTAATTCAATAATTACAATACCGCTAAGTAATAACAACTTCTAATAGGATAACAAGGGTATCTATCGTCCAATGAAAAGCTTTTGGACCCACTTTCTCGGTCTCAAGAGGTTCATGTGGGTATTAAGGAACATAAACAGATGAGACAAATGGATTCGTAGACTTGCCCATCGTACCCGCAAATAGGCATTCTTAATCTATTAGAAAAAATTTTCATTAAGAGAACAAAACATTAACAAAACGGAGGACTGGTGACCTTTCTCTCAGTTTACTTTAGGGAGTTTTGCACTGACGTAAGATCCGACCACCATTGCGAGTACTTTTAAAGATTTTGTCAGACAAATTTATTGTATTCATTCGTAATAATGTATATGGTAACCTTTTTGATATTCACATGTCTTGCTATTCTGTAAAAAAATGCGAGCACTTCCTTCTTTCTCTTTTTTAATTTTATACAAAAAGCGTAGTCACATCAACTCCTACCAAATGCTTTTCGCTTCCCTGCAGTTTGCTGCAAATTTCATAATACCTCACTTGCAATTGCTGACTCTTTAAGCACGTTTTTACCCTTTAAACGTCAACTACTTTAATCATAACTGTGATACATACGGTCAAGTTTGAAACGCACCAAGCAATTTACACCTGAAATTGAGAATGAGTTACTTGATCTATCCGTTGAACTGGAGAAATTACCTTTTGCTGAAAGTTACAAAAGTTACTAAAGTTTTCGAAAATTGAGGGAAACAAGAAAGGTAATTTACCAAGATTTACCAAGTGTCCTAGTTCACCTGTTTCTTCTTATGGAAGCAACTTACAGGAATTATGTAAAGTCCCGTAAACCATGTATTTTCTTCACACATGTAACATTTGCTCAACAGTCTGATGTTTTATGGAAAAACTGCACTTTTTTTGCTCCCGCGCTTGCTGATGCATACTCCTCAGCTTTGCAAAGTAACTTATTTGGTGCCAGTGGAGAATAAGGCAATGAGACCGCTTCCTACTCCAATGGATACGACGTAATTTCTGAAATCACAAAACATTTATTCCTCCGAAGTAGATAAAATGTGATACCAATAAAGGATCCAAATAACTTACACTGAAGGGGCGAAAGATTTAAGTATAAAGAAACTGGCAGTAATCACCAAGGCGAGGTACAAAGCATTGTTGTAGAAAATGGAGAAAGTCGTAGCTTCATATTCGGCTACTTCGTTCTTTTTCCATAGAATGCTAGGTATATACAAATGCATTATAAGCTTTACTGACGTTTTTATTCAATTTTACCGCTCGTCCTTTTCTTTCTTGCTCATCTTCTTGTCTTCGGCCAATTTCTTGTTCATTTCGCGAGATATAGCTTCTTCTCGCTTTACAGCAATCTGTTACAAATTTCAACGCTAATAAGAAATTTAAATATTAGTTTGCAACGTTTTTACTTTGTGTTTGAGAACAAATTTCGTGTTTTTGTATGCAAAAGCGACCAAGTAAGTGCTGATGCAAGTAACAATCAAGAAAATGGGAGCTGACGACAACGGGTCCATCATATGAATCCTCCAGAACAACCCTATGAGAATAAAGGAATTTAAAAGGCTTTAACTGAAAATTAATTCAAATATTTGGCTTACAGATGGGAATGGCAGACACAATGAAGGCATTGCCGTAGAACAACGCGGAAGACTTGGTGGAAACATTGCGGCTGAAATCTTGGAGCAACAATTCCTCTTCCTTGGACAACGCTTTTTGTTTCAAAGACATTTTGAATTAACTTTTAATTGTTCCCCAATTTAAACACTTAAATTGTAACCTCCAACCAGCTCCAGAACGGTAAAATCCAAGACTCGCGGCAGCGGCTAGCAACTAGCTGCTAAGCAACACTTTGGACGTGGCAAAATCTAAAGAACTGCACTTTAGGGGAAGTTCCACTACCACAGTGTAAGAACTTTAGGGACTTTCGCCCTCTTCTGGGTTTTATAGTCACGAAAAGGAAGAGCTACAGTGAAGACAGCCGAAAAAATATGCAAATTATTAGCTGTGACAACAGCTTAATATATCGTCCAGACTTTAGCCTTGCCAGTGGGAGGGTGGGTTGCTGAGCTTGTTTGTGTAGTGATATGTTAAGCAAGTAAGGGCAACTAATTAACGCGTGTCTAATTATTTCCCCGCTTTTGGATTATTAAACTGACATCGCTTTCAATTTCAGATAAGTGGAGTCTATATTTTTTTATTTTTGGTCACGTGGGTTCCTTATGCAAGTCTGAGAAATTAAATCAATTTGTGAAATCCTTACCCAGAATCATGGCGTTTGCTCTAAATAATGGGGTTTCAATGCCTGCTGTTGGCTGTAGGTTTCTTAATCTAGTTCTTGTACGACATAACAAAGTAAGTCTGATTTATTACCAAAACTAGTCGGCACTTACCGCATCCGAGGACAGGACTTAATCTACTCTTGTTTGGACGCTGCCTTGGAATCAGGCTATAAGTCTATAGGTATAGAAAAAGCCTAGTTATGTTGTCAATATTTACACTCACCCAGTTCGCTTTATACTTAGATACAGCCAGGATCTATCGAAATGAAGCAGAAATAGGCTTAGCTTTGGCAGAATTGCTCCCTAAATATAATTTAAAACGCCAAGATCTTTTCATAACTTCCAAACTCTGTAAGTCTGTCATTATTCGTGTCCTGTAAAGTTGAACCCGTTCGTAGTACGTACCTCTTTTCTCGCAAAAACACAGCTCCGAGAGATCAAGGCTACGGATCATGCCTGCAATCGATCCAGGAGTCACTCCGTTCCTTGCAAACTACTTATCTGGACCTGTACTTGATTCACTGGCCAGCAGGTTCAGGTCTGCAACCCCACGATCCTCGCAATGCGTCTCTGAGGCAAGAAAGCTGGCTTGCCTTGGAACATTGCTACAAGCAAGGGCAGCTAAAAGCTATTGGCGTGTCAAATTACACCACCCAGCACCTCAAAGAGCTTTTGAACTATGGCAATATCATTCCTCAAGTGAATCAAGTAAAAATTCGGTTCTAAGACTTTAAAATCCCCAGAAATGAAGTTAAATTAGGCTAAATAAAAGGTTTTGTAAGGTGGAATGTCATCCTCATTTCCCACAGGAAGAATTAAGACACTTTTGCGAGAAATCCAACATTCATTTACAAGCCTATTCCTCGCTGGGAACTACAGTCAAGCAACACACAGACAATAAGTTGCTCAGTGACGTCACAGTAAAGCAGATCGCAGCATCTCTTCACCAAACTCCAGCGCAGATTCTCCTCAAATGGGCGCTACAACAAAACTTGAGCGTGTTACCCAAATCTTGCCATCCAACGCACATCAAGGAGAATTTTCACCTCGATTTCCAACTCAGTCAAGAGAATATTAACGCCTTAAACCACTTGCCGCAACGAAGCAAATACGCCTGGGATCCGGAAGTTGTGGTTTGATTGTGTGGATATTTTAAAAACTTGCATTTATTTTTTCGAATGTGTGGGGGAAGTATTTCTAGACTTGATTGAAGGCAAGGTCAAGGTCGTATCCCAGTTCCGAAACCTAAAATACAAACAATTTGGCCTTATTTTCAAGAAAATCAAGGGGCGGAAAAATTCGAGGGAAAAAATCGAAGGCCAGAATTGTGGGAAATTTACAAAATGTACGCTGATTTTTGTAATACAAATTTACGAGCAATGCTACGTACCTCAGCGACATCGCTTTTTCTTCAAAGACGTTTTGCAGTAATGCGCCCAATGGCCATACCACCCAGGAAGTTCTGTAACACAGTTATAAGGAATATTTTGTAGTAAACTCTGAAACTACTTTTTTTGATCCAATGCTTTTACAGAAAGGAAAACCAACTGAAAGGGTAAAATGAGAAATCAGACTCACTGTAAGGAAGACTGGCGGGTCAAAAGAGGGCGGTTATGGTCGTCTGCCATTTCGTGCTTCTCGGGTTGGGGGGCAATTTTAGGGTTATACATGTTGGTGTCACTCACCATGCGTACAAAGTAGGAGCGTTTATTTGCCAAACTTTGTTCCTGGAACTGTTTGCGACGAAGGTCACCTGCCTGAACTCGTTTTTTCCCATGTTTGGGCCCAGCAATGAGTGAATCCTGTTTGAAAAATTGAGAAAAACAAGCAAACAAGAAACAAGTGCGAAAGGAACGATTATTACGTATTTTTCTATGGTCAAAGACCCCTCAAAGGTCATTAAAAACGAAAGCATCGCTAAAATCAATGTCTCAGCTAACGCCCATATCTAAAGCCAGTTTTAGGTAACAATGAAATGTTAGAGGGGATAGGAGACAGGGAAAAAGGAGCCTTGGAAATTTTTATCTGAGCACAAAAAAGTGTTGCAATCAAGTGAAACCACTTTTCAAGGCTTTTGATCAAATGGGTCATTGAGGTCTAATTAAGCAAGGTGTGCAAGTTGCACATACTCACACCATATAGAGACATTATACGTAAGGTAATGAAACAAAAAGAAAAACAAGATTTTTCTGGTTTGTCAGTCGGTTATTGCGAATTCAGAATTAAATTAAATTGATCGAATATCAATCAGGTTCAATTGCATGGAACTTGAAGACTCTTATAGGAACTTGTGTAAGCTTTTTGAACTGATGTGAATGTAAAGTAAAACGAAAGGAATGAAATGTTTCAATCGTACTTTTGTATAAAAAGAGAAAATTAATAAAAAGTAAATAAAAATTAGTAAAAAGTTAATTTAAAAGTTAACGTTTAGTTGAAGTCGAAGTTCCATTGAATTCGAGTTTAAATCGGAACTAACGGAAGGCATTCAAACCATACATTCAAACCACGGGCAAGTTCAAAGCATACATTGATAGAAGTAAAGTTTCATTTCAGAGCGAAAAAAGCTCTTTTTTACAGTAAAATAAAAAGTTGCCACTGTAATTCGGAGCAATTTTCTTTCTGAAATTAGCTTGTTTTATCTTAGTGTTTCGAATTTGAGTTGACAAAAATAACGTTCAAGTTGAGCTTTTTTTGAGACCAGGACTTGTTTTAGAAAATAAACAAGGATTTTTTTGCGGTTGCAACCAAAGGAGGTTTTTGTAATAAAAACTTAATAGCCCTTTTTTTGCACAAAATACCGGGTTTTTTACAAGAACCACATAAAATCAGGCCACATCCACATAATAACTTAAAACTTTGACATCATGCCAAAAGATAGTAGTATGATACATGCCCGAAATAATATTTCTGAAAAATCACTAAGCAGGCAATAAAAACAAAAAATATACATAAGTGTAAAAAAGTATAATGTCATCCGTTTAAAAAAAAAATAAAAAAAGCCCTACTAAAAAATCAACCCCCAAAGGAACTCTGAATATAAAAAACTCACACATTGACACATCGTGGTCTATTAAAAATACTTTTTTGGATTCCGGGTTTTCTGTCCCATTATACAAAGTTTTTCCTTACCAAATTTCAGCCTTGAAAAAGTTGGCTGAAATTTTGTTAGGATTTATAAAAATGCTTTTAGGCTTGAAAGGTTCTAATAAGAAGAAACGACTTAAGGGTTCATGCTCTCTTCTTTGGTGTTTGCCACACTGACAAACTCGATCGTTTCCGTAAAACTGAACTGTCTTTTGCTCAGTTTCTTGCTGAGCTTGGTTTTAGGCTTTGCGACTTGGGTATTGGTCGGTACGTCGTCGTTACTGTCGTACGATTCGGTATTGGTCGAACGTGGGGAAGGAAGGGCTCGTTCCATCAATTCCATGAGTTCAGACATTTCGAGGGCTCCACGTTTGTTTACCTCGTCGTCGACCATAATGGAGCCACTCTTTTCCTTGATGGCCTTGGTCTCGAGCAATTCCGCAGCGAAATCTGTGATTACTTCCCAGGCGTAGTCTGTTGGAAATTCAGAAAATTCAGTGGATTAGTTTGTGTTTACTGGTCTCAATCTCGTGCTGGTTGGGTTTGCGGATTACGGGTTTGGTTTTGAGAATAAGAGTAATGAAGTAACTTACCGATATCTTCGTCCTTGGCATCTTGGGCACAGACACAGAAGCGGATGACGTATTTGCCATGTACCGAGGCTGGTACCATATGAAGTTTCCCCGAAGCGTTGATGTTGGTTAGTAGTTGCTTGTTGATGTCGTTTGATTCCTTCAAGCGGAAGCAGACAAGACCGAGCTTGACTTGATTGGCTACTTCGAAGCGCTCGTCTTGGATGACCAAAGTTTCGAAGCGCTTAGCCAGGCGGCAGTGCTCGCGAATGTAGCGTTGGAGACCTTCCACGCCAAAGTTTCGGATCACGAACCACAGTTTCAAGGCGCGGAAACGACGGCTCAAGGGAATGCCCCAATGCTAAGAGGGTGCGAAATAAATTACAACCATTAGCGTGTTTAAGAAAAATTATTGGGAGTAAGTTTCCAGGATGAAGCTGTGTTTGAAGGTTAAACGAGAACACTTACTCTGTAGTCGATCGATTTCTCGCTGTGGGTGTGTTGGAGGTACAGCGGATCCACAATCATGGCTTGGGTGAGCTTGTATCGATCACGAACCCACATGCAGGAGCAGTCAAAGTTGGTCAAGAGCCATTTGTTCGGGTTGGTGTTGAAAGACATGGCGTACTCGACCCCCTTCATCAGATACTTCAATTCGGGACAGATGAACGAGTTACCGGCGTAGGCCGCGTCCACGTGGAGCCAGACTCCCGCTTCCTGGCAAATGGGGCCGATTTCAGCCACGTTGTCGAAAGAGCAGCAAGAGGTCGTGCCCAAGGTGGCGGACACGAAGTAGGGAACCAGACCCATGGCCCGATCTTCCTCCATAGCCTGCGCTAAGGTAGCGCCGCGCAAACTGAGCTTCTCGTCAGGGTCCAAGATGCGCAATTTGGTAAAGCCGATCATGGCGGCTTTCTCTGCGCAAGAATGTGCTTCCTTAGAGCAGTAGGCAATCAGCTTGGACAGCAGAACACCCTCTTCAACGAAGGGATGCACCGTTTTCAATTTTTTTATCATCTGAGCCCGGGCGGCCAATAAAGACACCAAAACACACTCGCTAGCGGACGACTATAAGCGAACAATGATGTCATTAGTGAAACGAATATTCCTGAGGTGTAAGGATCTGTTACCTGCATCACACCACCTCCTTTGCTGTTTTCGGTATAAGTCAAGAATTCTTGGGGCAAGCCAATCATTTTGCCGAGCCAGTCCAAAACAATCGTTTCCAACTCGGTACAGGCTGGGCTAGCCGCCTAAGAAATTGGATAGCAAGTTTTAACAACGGTTCGGTATTCAATTATTGAGTCTGGTGTCGTAATTGTCAGGGCTTTTCTTTTGTTTTTTCTTGGATTTGTGCGGTTTTCACTTTCGATTTCCGTTTCGGTTACAAAGACCTTAACATACTGACAAAAAGCCACAGAACCGTGGTTTACTTTCATTGTTGAGTCCATTAGGACTGCTAAGTGTCATTTGCGGGATTACTGACAGTGGCTTTTGTTAAGAAGTTGTATAAGATCTTACAACCGTATTATTTGCAGGTTTTAGAGGCGATAGTTTTTGAAAAGGTTCCATGTCAGTTGGATCAACGGTCTTTGAGATGTCGCATGTTGAACGTCGGTGACTTTAATGCTCGAAAGCGGGTACGTGCTGCGCCGAAGCCACGTGGCAGCGACTGTACATCGGGTGGGAAAGCTAACTGAGTGTTGTTAACGTGTTACTTAATTGTTTTTTATGTGTCGAAAGCAAATGCAGTGTAATTTATTCACGTTACGAGCAGTTTGTGACTAAACCAACGAAAAAACATCTTTAGGTAGGTTCTACAGAAAATTGTAGGTTGCAGTTGGTTTAGCCACAGTGGTTTTAGCCTTGGAAAGTCTGAATAACACAGTTAGGGACTCGGGAAAGAAAAACTAGGAACGGTGACTAGCCATTGGAATGAAGAATGCGGTAGTTTGGAGGCGCACGAACTCGTTTGGAAATAAGAGTAAGAGTGCGTTGCATCAAGTGGAAGACCTTGACCAAGTCGCAAGGTTGCTCCAGAGACCCAAGATGCTCGAAAAAGAAGGCTATTGGGTGGTTCAGGTGTCTACAAAAGCAAGTTTCCTTCTTCCTTCCTTCCGGCCTTGGGAACCACTCGATTACACACGAGAAGGTGAAAACCGAATTTAGAAGCCCCAAGTTTTTCCCCCATAAAAGTCGAGACTGACTTGGCCTTCATTCTCTATAGCTCTTGAAATTTTATACTCTTCTTTTACTTTTAGCCCAAATCTTCCATACCAAGACCTTGGCCAGTATTGCATATTAACTTTGGAACTTCCACTAACTGATTTTTTTTTTCTTTTCTTAATGGTCTAACAAAAAGTGTAATTCAAGTACCACAAGTGAAAGGCTGTTTGGGTAACTTCATCAGAATATAGGGCAACGGGAAAGTTTTTGGATTTGCTTGCCCTTTTGAAAAATGAAAGGGAGGCTTTCGATTGTTGAACAAATTGAGCAATCCTCGAAGGGAAATCTGTCTATTAACCCACTCTTCGGTGACAGGTAGATATACTATCGTTTATCGTTTAACTAAATCGTTTTCTATTCACCTAAGGCTCCAGGAATCAACGATAAGGAAGCGAGAACGTGTCGAGTTTGGATCGAAACAGTCAAAACGCACTCGGAACCAAAAGAAACATTGCTTACCCATGAAAATCCGATACAGCCGATACCATCGGACAACATATCACCCAAGATGGACGGAAAGGAATTCCCTGAGGGAAAGTACGCGTGGAATTGAGGGTGCTGCCAATGTGTCACCTATAAAACACCGAAGAAATCTTCCGTAAGAGATCTGAATGATTTTTGTTGGGGGAGGAGTAGAGGAAATAATTACTCCAGGCATGATTTTAGTTTCCACGTCTTGCATAATAGATTCCCAGTTCTCTCCCTGGCTGGGAGCTTCTCCAGGAATGAGATCCTTCAAGTAACCAGGCTCCACGTTAGGAGTGACGCGACGTTCCGAGACCGTTTCCATATATTCCGCGATGTAATCCACCATTTCACGACCGCGTTGGCGAAACTCCTTACCGTCCATAGTAGAAAGGGTTGTTGGGTGTTCTATATTACAAAAGAAATTCCGGGGCAAAAAGAGAGATGATTAAAAAGCCTGCACAACCATCCACCGCATTCCTTGATCTACCCACGCAACGAGAGAGTGAACCTCAATAATGATCTGTCCCCAGATAAGAGGCAGAAGGAATGCGCGCTATATATGACGAGATGAATATGAATGGGAAATATACGGAAAAATCTTTACCTGGTCAAATTAAAATCAAATACTGCACACACTTTGTTCACTTGACAAGAATAACTGTTGGACGTTCGTTGAGATGTGGCTTAACCCACTTGTTCTGCACTGATTTAAATAACTTTCGGAGTTCCAAGTCAAATTGTTAAGACTGGGGTTTGGGAAGTTATTAAATTACTGGAAGTTTCGTGTCGCAAGCTAGAGAACAGACCAGCAAACAGAGCTCGGAAGGATCGACTGCTCCTGTTGAGGTGATGGTATAACTTTGAAGCTGTAGAGGCCAGATGATTGAGTTTTATAGTGCCCCTCACGCGTGAGGGGTGGGAGTAGTCTCCGGGGCTGGCAGGGACAACCTTCTTTCACTTGGGGAAGTCGGCTTACTCATTTGGGCCCTTTTGGAGGTGCTGACTGGGGGATTTCGGTGCTATGGATCACTTGTTAAGTAACATGGGGGGGGGGGGGGGGTCGCTACACACCACCATAACTTGTATCCACCCGTCCATACTCCCACATTTTGCTGTTTTTTTTGTTTTTTTCTAATAAACTTGTCCGCGGTTTACTTCTTCCTGTCTTATTTCCCAGATTTCAGTCTTTGCTTTCTTAGATTAACTGATTACTTAAACCAATTAGATCAAGTGCAATCTATACATTGTTTATGCTAGGTTAGGTTAAGTTTTGAAATACTTTGGACGTTTATCCGTAAAGATATAGTGTGTGATCTTTGAGGTACAAAAAAGGTATCAACATGCCAAATCATCTTGGCGCTAACCAAGATGGTATGGGAATTTCCGAAGCTTCCGGGGACAAGAGGGACTTCCTTACCTTCGTACAGAAGAATTTGCATCGTACGTCACTGATCTTTTTCAGTATTGCACTTTACGCAAAAGTTTGGGGTTTCCGCCAATGCCCTATGGGTCGAAAGCGACCGAGAATATCTTCTTTTTTCCCAACGTATTTGCTAGGAAATGAGTAGATGTAATTTTACGGTTTTAAGTGACAGGGTTGGTAACCTTGAAGGTTTACAGAATTAAGAAGGAAACTGGGGTAAGAAAGTTGCGCCTCTTTAAGATTTCATAGGAACAGACTGGCGTAATGGGTTTCTAGTGTCTCTTAGCTTCCTGAAACGGCGAAACTGGAAGTGGTTGCAGACCGGAAGGTCACAGGAACCTGAGTTTTTTTTTCGTGTTTCTTATATACTTTATTAATCTTTCATATAGAAAGAGAGCATGCAGAACGAATCGAAATAAAAATATGGCAGCGCCCTAAACTCGATCACGGAGGGTACCGGTAGGTGTCCGTGCAAACTTGACCTTCCTGGGGGGGGGGTTTCTTTTAAGGAGCAAGGTGCCCCTTCTCTAAGCGACCACTGGGAGCTTTTAACCTGGAGGAATGTTTTTCTCCAGAATGCGGCCGTCTTTTTTCTTTTCGTGCCAGAATTTTTTTGCAAATAATTTGGGCGCCTTACAGATGCAGGTTGAAGCTCGTGTAATTGACTTGGCAATGAAGATGCTGAAACTACTCGGTTGGGTTGGTGTAGACACATCAAGGCCGTTGGTTATAAAATGAAGATGGGGAGAAGGAGAGAGAAGGAGGCTGAATTTTTCATTGGATGAATGCAATTTTAAGACTTGATACAGTTTTGGCAGACGGAAGGTTACCAACCCAGCGTAGGAGGATTTTTTCGTCCTTTTTATAGCGATCGCTAGATGACGTTATTTTTGGCTGAACTATTTACGTATCGTCCCGCCCAAAGCGCCATTTTTTTTCCTTAAGATACGCTTTTTTTCTTGTAAGTAAGTGGGTTTTATTAAGCTGGTTCAGGTGGTCCGAATTTACTCCAATAAAAACTTCTTCCATAAGCATTGATGTCTTTTTTTTTTTTTTTTTTTTTTTTTTTACGTAACGTGTCAACATTTGTTCGTTTAGGCGTTGTCTTTAGATACGATGGCTTGGGGCGTCTTGGTTTGGCATTGAAAACTTGTGTCCCTTTATTGTGAACCATCTCGAAACGTTTTTCGAACCCGACGGTAATAAGATTCTAAAAGCTTTTGGTGGGTAAAATAGAGGGAGGAGGGTTGTTTTCTTCCTTGTGGTTTCCTTGTTTTGTGTTATGGTTCTTGATGTGAATTTGACCGGTCATGTTTGAGGATGTCGTGTAACCCTGCGGGTTAGAACCTAGGTTGTTTTTCAGCGGTTGTTGATTTGTTTTCACGGGGGTTAGCAGAAAAATATTGGAACTCAGGGGGGTAGTGTAATATTGCGGAAGACAGGAAGACAATTTTCACTGCCAAGTCAATGGACTTCGCGTTTGGGGTTATAGGAAACGTTGCAAATGGAATTCCCGGTCCATAGGCCAGTTGAATCTTGATTTTTTTTAGTTATTGCTAGGTAAATACGAGCCTGGGGAGTGGAAGGAAGAGTACGGTTACGGGTCTCATCTTTGATGCAATATCTGGGAAGTTTTAAGGGGACTCTTCTTGAGCTATTAATATTTTCTTGTTGAAAGTTCCCAGTGGTGAAGCAATATCCGTGCTTCGAATCTTTGCAGTTGGAAATTTTCTCTTTAGGGTTCCCAGAAATCATCTTTCATTTACAGTTTTAGGATTTTGCCTTCCCTTTTCCTTTTCCGCGTTTCTTCTTAAAAGTTCTAAGCTGGAAATTTTTGTGGTCCAAGATCTGTGAATGGCTTTTTTTTTTAATACAAAAGATTTAAAAAGAAATCTCGATTGCGGATTTTTTTTTTACAAATCTTTTATATATTTTTTTCTATTTGTAAATCGATTACGTATTTAAAAATTGCGATTTAAGTTACATTTTGCTTTCAGAAAACTTCCGTTTAAGAATTTTTTAATCGATACAGAAATTATATTTCGGGTTCAGTAAATAAATAACAAGTAATAAATAAAGCAAACATTAAAAAGCAAAACTAATTGAAACTATTCCTTAATTTTTTCTTACAAAATTACATTGTTATTCTATTGAGTTAAAGAATTGTGAATACTATGTTATATGTACTTATTAAAAATGTTGTATTCCTTTTTAATCCTAGTGCCGTAATTGGACAATCAAGATGTTAAGTTGAGCTATTTAAACCAGTTTCTATAGTGATACAACTTCATTTATTAAAAACCTGTACCATTCCTCTGTTTCTAGCGGGGAATTTTAACTAAACGTTATTCCATGCTGCGGAAATCCATTCTTTCCTTTTTTTGCCCATCTGATTAGTTTCATACTTTTTGCCAAGTGGTTTTTGCCACGTTTGTTCTGATAATGCCTTGGTAATTTACACTTTGAAAAGAAGGTTGTTTCGCTTTTTTGTAAGCATTAGCTTACAATTTCAATTCATTTGGTCCGTGACCGTCCATTTCAACTTGTCCTTATCAAAAATGGGTCGGATGAAAAGAGTTATAGCTGACGTAAAACATCTCAATTTTTGTTATTTTAATTTTCGCCAGGACTTGCAATTGTTCCCGAACTTGGGGAACGGCAGGCGTGGCCAACCTGAATGAGTTACCCGGATATATTGATGTCCGTGTCGATTGCGGTTTGCGTATGCAGATAGGATGAGAGAATCTCAGACAAAGAAAGAAGAAGCAAAAGAAAGTGTAAGTACACGAAAACGTATATGAAGACTTCGGATATACGATGGGTCTCGGGTCGAGGCTGGGACCAGGAGCTGGAGCAAGGAATAAAGTAAATCGGTGGGGGCTGCTCTAGATTGAGAGTTTCAACAAGACTGGTTTCCCTTGACCATGTACTACTACGATGAATATCTTTGATAGCCAGAAGAACGCGCTACTAAAAAAGCAAGGCTAAATAGCGTTTTAAAAACTATTGTCCGAGCCCTTATAGACTTACAAAAGACCTCCCATCCGTATAAGTTGATGACAGTGGATAAAAACCCAAGTGTTCGAAGGCGTTAAAAGGGGTTCGTGGGAAGACAAGCAATTGCGTACATGTAATGTTCAAAGAGCTGCGTGTAACTTGTCCTTGCCCCTGCCACACCCCTTTTCCTGGGTTTGGGGTTAGCCGGTTTGGAGTTCTAGCGGGTCTTAAGCAGTTCCTGGTTCATAAGTATGAAGAAAAGCCCTTACACATAACGCCTTGACACCTTGGCTTGCAAAAAGCTTCCTTCTAATGCATGTATCGAGCAACATATAGACCAAGCAACGCTTAGAAATGAATAGGGTTCCTACTTGAGGGTAAGGTCCGAAACAGTGCTTAAGACTAGGATCATGCTTGGCTTCAATTACTGACTTAGTAATTGAAATCAAGTAAGAACCTAGAAAATACGGAACTTCTGTACTCAACCAGAACTTCGCTAAGTTCTGGTAGAGTACGGAAGTTCCGTAAACCACAACTCCACAAAATGACGCGAGAAATTTTGGGGTTCTAATTCTACGAAGCTTTAATGTCCGGATAGGCAAAAATGCGTTTCAGAACAAGATTTGCGGAGTTTGTTTAGTGACGAATTGATTCTTGAAGTCGATGCGAGCTGCAATTTTAACCAGTGGGTTTTTTCTTTCTATTTTAAGTTCGACCCGACCATGCTTGGGGACCTCTTTCTAATAATTTCGCTGTCTGTCGGGGTTGTGACATTCAAAATGGGTAGTACAGGAACTACTGAAATGAAGAAAGCAACAGTGAAGAAATAAGAGGCCTGTTCATTGAAACCTTAGTGGACAAGAACCCTTTGTACCGGCAAACCACGGAGGATATTCTTGTAATCAGTTAATCAGTAATCTTTATATGAATTTATTTTTCTTAAAAAGTATACTAAAATAATGTCAATAGGGCATGAAAGTTCTCAAATTCCTTTTTATATTGTGGGTGAAAAACGTAATTGAAATTTTTTCAGATTATTGAAAGCACAAATGATGCAAACCTCCGTGTTAGAACTATACATGTTGCTGTCGTACATATTAAAAAAAAAAAATCTGGTGTATTTTTACGTAAAAAGGCTTCTACGTTCTACGTACTTTCGTGCCGTAGCTAAGCTATAGGGGCGGCTTATCTATGATCCTTGAGTAAATCGGTAGTGGAGCTCATTTCAGAGATTAGAACTTGGGCATCTTAAAGCAATTATGGCTAATATTAGTACTGGTTTTCAAGAAAATTCTTCTTAATTCATATAATTTACTAAATGGCCATGTTTTCACGTACACTACCTTAGCTCCGCCCCGTTGCGAACGTTTTGCTTGCTTCCTTTCGAACCGTGGGCGTAGGCAGTGTAACAGATGTCATACTTTTCTGAACGGAGCGTTCCGGGTTCGATTTTGGATTTCGCCAGCTGTTGATATATGCTCCCTAAGGCAAGATAAGCGCGCAAAAATTTTCAAGGCAAATAAGGTTCTTATATTTTTTATTGTATATTGCATGGCAAAGCTATGGGTCGTGACTTTACCATCTTTGTCATTAATAACTAAACAGTAAAACTCGAAAAGATAAAAAAGGAGTAATTTTCAGTTGCATTAGACTGCCTAAAGTTTTCCAACAGTGCATGTGTGGTTTGACACTGACCCCATTCTCATGCGAATATGATCAAGTACAGCAGTAGCGTGTGTAGAATATATATATAGACAGGGCATCTGTCCCGCACAATCCAGTGTTCCGAGGAAAACTTCTGAAAAAGCGCCGTCAAGCAAGGATGCTGCAATGCCTAACGAAAACTCAAAGTAAAAAAACTGCCGCCTCCTTTCATTTTTTAGTTAATATTTTTAACGCAAAGAGAACCCACAATCAGGTCTAGAGAGTTTCAAAGCTATGGGCGACCGAGTTTCAAATTCGTTCCGCTGTTTTTTTTTTTCGATTACCGTTGTCCGCATTGCTACGTTGGGTCTTGTAATCCCCCAAAACCCAAGGTCGTTCTTTATACCTTAACCCTCGTGCTTGTACATTCTACCATGTATCGATTCTTCGAAACATTTTGACTATGTTTACCCTTTTTTGTGCTGCTGTCCTCGCCTGAGTTAATTATAGAAAAAACGGTAGAAAAAAATTGGAGCGCCTATTGTTGTCTGCCAAGCGTCATGTGGGCGTGAATGGGTTCGTGTTTAACCTTGGAAGCTTCCTAATTTCCCAAAAGCTACGATCCTTAGCTCTCGAAGCCAACCTGTTCCAGCCATCAGTTTCCTTCTAGAGGTGAAATTCTGAGCATTTCTTCTACTGTGTTATATTTCACGTCACCTTCGCCTTTTCTGCTGAATACAAGGAAGGTGAAGGATACAAAGGAAATGATACAGTTCAAATTTCCCAACGGTCCCAAGACTGCTCCCCAATAGGTGAGTTTTTGAACCAAACCGAAGAGTCACAGTTAGGGCTGAAAATAGCATAACTTCGCGGACATTGTAAATGATCTTCAAGGTGTTTTGGCCTTGGTTGTTGTAACCTTTAAGGTACTCTGGCGTTGCACAGCAATAGACGCAAAGCAAACAAAAAGCACAACTTGCCGAGCATGTGTAACCTCTAAAAAGTCATTGCAAGTACCTTTAAGCTTCCGGCTTTTTTTAGGGGGTTCATTAATGCGGGGCCTTTTTGACGCACATTGCGAAGCTTCCTGAAGGAGATCTCCTTTGTTTGCAGAAGATTGTTTTAAAACTACGTTGTTAACTAATAAATGTGGCCTCGGATCCTTCCAGATCGGAGTAATCGTGTATTCAAGTGCTTTGATTGTCATTGTTTCGCGCGCTGCTGGCCAAATATGTACAGGGCTTGTTGCATTGCATCATGCCAAACCACGACAAGCCTGCAACAATCCATAGGATTGGGTTTTCGAGGCTTTTCCCCTTTGGGGTCGAAGTCCAGGGTTTTGTCTGTGCCTGCAATGACAAAGCAAAAACCTGAGGGTAAAAAAAAAAGAAAAAAATACGGTAGTTATTATAATTAAGGACACGGCTTTTGTTCCGTTCAAGCAAAAAAAAAAAAATACAAGAAAAGGATAAAAAGAGTGAAAGTATTAACTTGGTAGTGGTTGGTGATCTAAAAGACTCACGTTCCGCATTGTTCTGTTGTGTTGCTTTTTATCTTTCTGTGTCTTTTTGAAAATGTTCACGTGGAAAACTTTTATTTGGGACAATTTATACAATTCTAAGTGCACAGCGCCCAGCAGAAGTTATGCTTCATTTGGCACGCTTAATAACTGCCACTTTTTACTTATTGTCTAGTTGGCTGGCTGCAGAATCTAAAGAAAAAGGAAAAGTAGAAGAAAAATGAACAAAAGAATGGCGTCAATATTGACATTTTATATACCAGTATTTTAGGCTGACTCAACAGTTCCTGGGGTTTGTGCAATAGTTACCTTAATGGTTGCACGCTTTTATAGCTTGTACTTGTATTTTGTTAGCGAATAAACGGTGGCATTTCACATTGAATTATTTGGCAGGTAAACGCCTTTGCGGATTTTCTGAGCGAACAAAGACGTTATCCCTTGTCATATTTTGTATAGAATCTACTATCCCAAATCTAACAGGCAATTTAGAATTAATAAGACGTCACCTCGATTCTATATCTGCTAAATGTGATATAATTCTTTATTCCATTTCTTCTTTATTTTTTTTCAATTCTTTATTTCATTCTCACTTTAATCAAGAATGGAAATTTCCAGCTTTGCGCCAAAAAAAACGCCGCCAAACAGAATTATTTTATTCAAACTTAAAAATCGATATTTAGTGAGAGTTTGCGATAGTAAACGATTAGACACCGTTGTTGCAGCTTTGAAACCTAATCTGGTTTCCAAGGCCTCTACTTCAGTTATGCTTGCTAGTTAAATTTTTGTTATTATTTATGGCTAAAGAAGGGTCTAAATTCTTCTGAAAACGTACGCCAATGCATTCATTATGTTAAGTATCGATGATAGAGGAGCCCCGTCGATAATTACTCTGTGGTCGATACGAAGCTGTTGTCGGTTTCGTAACCACGTGCGTTTGTTATTTCACCGCTCCATTTCATGGTTTAATGCAGGTGAGAAATAAAACTTAAGTTAAACGCATAAAGATGAGTGACAGGAGCCAAAAAGAAGAACCCGGACCTAGCAGACGAACTCGCCAAAGAAACAAAGCACCGTAAGCAATGGCGTTTGTTTTGTCCTTTTCTTTTTACTTCTTCTGTAATACAAGAAATTCCATTGTTAACCGTTTGACTTGCATTCTATATTCTATTTATATAACAGTAGGTACAGGGAAGTATCTGATTCAAGTGACTCGGATTTTGAACCAACGCCTCCTTCGAAAAAGGCCAAGAAACCTGTCCGTAATGACGCCAATAACGACCGCAGTAAAACTGAAAGTGGCAATGGCAAGTCCAAGCTTTCTGCTTTCGGTCGGAGCAATCCTGTTAAAGGCAAATCCAAAAACGAGTCAATTACCACTACCAGGCACACACCCTTGTCCACTGCTAAGCAATGGAAAGAAAAAGAACAAGATCAAGGTCTCGTCTGGGGACTACCCCGTGATTCTGCTGCGCCACCTAACTTCCTCCTCAAAGTGCGTACTCAGAATGTGGTCAACTTCATGGATTCGCTCAGTAGAGGCATTAGGACCTCGATCCAACTACAGAACGTAAAATAATTTAACAAATAAATCCATAAATATATTAAAAAACAAAAATTGAACGCACATTTTAACAAGGTATAACCTCAGATTGTTATCGTTTAGACTCCAAAGGCGTCGCTCGTGAGTTACATCAAGAAATTCCAAGTCTACAAGACAGCCTCTCCGTTTGATCGACGCGTTACGGCCTTAACCTGGCACCCTACCATACCTCAAGTCCTGGCTGTGGCCTCCAAGGGTGGGGATATCATTCTCTGGAATTATGAGCATCCCACGCATAGCCATTCCATTCAAGGCGTAAGTTTTTTCATTTCGGGATTAATCAAAACATATTCCATTGCGATGGGAAATAGGAAAATTATCGGAAATTCTCGGAAATTTCCCATTTCTTTTTAGCAAGGTCCTGGGGGTTCAGTGCAAGCCATGTCATTTGACCCTCACAAGCGCACCATTTTGTACGTGGTAGCCATTGATGGTGAGTTAAGCGTCAAAGATATGGAGCGAAACACCTCCGAAGCTTACCTTGAAACTCGAGACTGGAAGTAAGTCGTCCAAACTCCTGGAGAGTTCTGTCAGTTTCTTGCAGGAGTATTGTGACGCTTGAGGCAACTTTTTTTTTTTTTGCAAAAGAGACAAAATGAATTTGAAATTAAATTTTTTGAAACAAAAAGAAAAGAAATTTATTTGTGTATGTATGTATGTGTTTTATGTGGTAGACTGGTCCCGATGGAAATGTATTTGGGTTCCAGTTCGATATCCGTAACCCAGATTGGTTGTACATGGCCACCTTAACGGGGACGGTAAGGCGTCACAACGTTTGCACTCAAGCGTCACAATTTTTTCTTGAAACTGGGAACCACAAGTAAAAAACTCCCATCGGAATGCTCTCAATCTTCCAACTTATTGATTGTTTTTTCTTTATTCAAATTTTTGTTTGTTTAGTCATTGGTATACTGCCTTGGACGTCTCATTTGCCAATCGCACCATAGTCGCTGGGGACAATACTGGCTACGTCAACCTGTTGACAACAGAAGGAAGCCCAGTATGGAAGTTACGACTACACAAATCAAAAGTGTTGCACGCGGAATTTAACCAAAAGTAACAAAAAAATGAACAAATCAATTTCGATAACTTTCTAGCGTTTCGCTTGGATTCTAAAGGGAAAGTTGGTTACTCGCGACGTCGTCAACGGATAGTACGGTCAAGCTATGGGATATTCGCATGATTAAGAACAAAACAAGTGCGCTTTTTGAGTTACGTCATAGCAAGCCCATTAATGCAGCCAATTTTAGGTGACAACTTTTTTCTGATTTCTTTTCGTTTTCTGTTTGGTTTAAAGAACGTCTCGTTGGAATGGAAGATGTAATTAGATTGCATGATGTTTTGTTTGGTAATTCGTCAGCTTGTGTAACGGGTCGCGGTTATTGACTACGGACCAGCATAGCGAATTGAGAGTGTATTCAGGCCCTTTGTGGCAACTGGAGACCCAAATTGCTCATCCGCATCGCCAGTTTCAACACTTGACGCCCATTAAAGTATTTCGGGTTTCTTTTTCTTATTGTTTCGGATTTTTATTGTTACTATTTGCATCCTCAGGCATATTGGCATCCTTTGGAAGATATTGTGCTGGTAGGAAGGTATCCGGATCCGAAGATGCCGGGTTATTCTCCTGTGGAGCAAAGAAGCGTGGATTTCTTTAGAGCGAGCGATGGAAAGCTTTTGTGTCAATTATTGCCCGCCTCGGTCAGCGGAATTCTGAGCTTGAATCGCTTTAATGCCATGGGCGATGCTTTAGCGTCGGGAATGGGTGAATTTCTTTTAGGATCTTTAAAGTTTCGCGTTTTTAAGAAAAATTTTTTATTGGATTTTCGTTTTTATTGGTTAGGATTCCATATTTTGGTGTGGAAACCCAAGTTTGTAGACAGATTTGACCAGATTGAAGAAGACGACAAAGTAGTGGAATCGAAGAAAAGCGGGAAAGAAGGATTTAAAGTACCCAAGAAAGATGGCGACCTGAAGAAGAAGAAAACGAGGAAATGTAGCACTAAGACTGCATCAAAGTGAAATTAAATGTGCTTGTTATTCCGGAATTCAGTTATTTGTCGTGCTAGCAAATTTGCCATGCGGGTTTATTTTTGTACAATACATTGGAAGTTTCGTTTTCTAAATTATTGCGGGAAGTAAGTTCTTGGGAAAACGACTATCCGGAACGAGTTGGTTAATGCTTAGTATGGGAGACTGATCACAGCGACATTATTGTTAGCATACTTTCCAGGTTTGTAGAATACATTCAATCCTAATCCAATCTCGAGAGAAGGAAGTTTTAGGTAATGCAGTTTTCGTGGGATAGATGGAAGCACTGTACGAGTACAAGGATGCGAGATTGATGACGTACAAGCCGACAGAGTAGAATAGCAGTTCTGAAACTTGATTGATGTTTTGATTGTCGACAAATTAAATACTTGAATCATGTCGGAAAAACGCAAATCGAAGAAGAAGAAAGAGGTAATTAAGTTACTATTTATTACCTTTCATTGTTTCTACCCCTTTATTGTTGACTTATGATTACCGATAATCCCATTAAGTCAATATGTTTTCACTTCGCACGATGATTTATTAACGTTCTTAAAACATATTTATCTGAGAAACACTGCTGTATAAGCTACGTTTAAGTTAATTAATAAGATGTTAGGTACGTTTAAAAATGAGTTTAAAGTGTCAACTCGTTAGTTCAATCGGGTTATTTACTGTCTTGGGTTGAGTAAAGGACCGCCTCGTTTAAATGTTATTGACCTTGGCCGTGACTTCACCTTTTCTGATCATTTGCAGGAAGTCAGCAGCATGGACCCTGGCTGCAAACCGTCCAACGAAGAATATAGAGTGGCCAAATGGATGCGGAGCAGTGTACCCAAGAAGAAAACAAAATTTTTGAACCACTCAGTGGAATATTTCACAGCTTCCAAAGCTATAGATACGTTATTAGAATCTCGCTGGGCAAAGCCCTCCAAAGGGGAACCTTTATTTACCACCCGAGAAGAGATTGTCGAATACTTGGATCTGTAAAACAACTTTACTTCTCTTAAAATTTAATCCAAAAGAGAATATTTCCCAAAAATAAGTGCTTTTGCAGGATGTTGCGGCACAAGTTCTTCCATCGAGCCCGGAAAATCCCTGTTTCGGAGAAGGAATTACTGCTGCGAGCCAAGAAAAAGGAGAAGAAGAAAGACAGTGGCAAAAGCGACAAGGAAGAGACAAAGAAACAACAAAAAGAAGAAGAAGCTGAAAGTAGCGTTGCTGAAAAAGACACCGAAAAGGATGTCTCGGAAGATAAAACGGCCAAGAAACGAAAAGTAAGGCTCGACATGCATTTAGAGCAGGTTTTCGTCGACGGATTGGATGCGTATGTGTGGATCTATGATCCTGTGCCCTATACTTATTGGTTGGTAGGCAGTTTGCTCGTCATAGGAGCTGTAGCGCTTTGTCTTTTCCCACTTTGGCCTCCTACCCTCAGGTAAATCCCAGCAAACGTCGTTAAGAAGGATTTTATTACGAAGCATAATTACGATTCATTACGGATCGATTTAACGATTTAAAGGTTTCTTTTGCTTTTCGTAGGAAGGGTGTTTATTACTTGAGCGTGGCAGCAGCTGGATTTTTACTATTTATTTTAGCATTGGCTGTCATACGACTCGTAGTATTTGCCATTTTGTGGATCGTGACTGGTGGCAAGCATCACTTATGGCTTTTCCCCAATTTGACTGAAGATGTCAGTTTTCTAGCTTCGTTTTGGCCTATCGTAAAAGTAATTCACTTGGCCTCCTTTGAGATCTCGAATAAAATTTTTTTTTCTTATTTATCTATTACTATTTTCTAGTACGAATACCGAGGCGAGGTCAAGAAGAACAAAAAGGATAAGGATTCCGATAATGAAGATAGTGACGGGTAAAATAGAAATGCATATTAATAAAGGAGCTAAAGATTGTCTGGTTTACATTCTAGGGAGAAATCTGATACAGATTCCGAGCCTTCGCAAACTGGAAAGGATTTTGAGTTGTTGGAGAAAGATGAAAATTTGTCGTAAGGGTTAATTTAAAGAATATTATCTATTAGAGGTTGTTCTTCTTTTTTGAGTTTTATGAGAGGGATTGGGACCAGGGATTTGGAATTGTTAATGTAAAAGGAAACAGGTGCTGCATCTTTGTGTGGTATGCCTCTTTGTTATGCTCTTAATATACAACAACAGACATAAAGAATGTAAGGACTCCTTCGTGTCATTTTTAATAGAATCTTCTTTTCGGTTTCATTAATTCTGCCTAATTCTGAAGTAATGTTCTTTTCGTTGACCATTGTAGACATATCTCTACTACAAGCTGATCGGTTGGGATTTTAGATCATACACACTAGTGTCAATGATCTAGGTTGGGATAACCGACGTTCCGATATAAGGGGTCCTTTTGCCTTGCGCCTATGTCTCATGTACGTAAAACGGCAAGCAGGATAACTTTTTATAAATGCAGTAAAGAACTTGCTGATCGCTACATGGACTTTGCAAATTGACCAATCACATTGCTTATCCGCTGTTTAGACCAATCCTGTCATTTCTAGCCTACTACTACGCTTACGTAGGGTTCTCAACACGATATCCCTTCTAAGTTTTTGTTGAATGACCTGCTTGAATGTTAATTGACTGTGTGTTTAGAAGAAATTTCCCTACCTTAGCGTAGTAGTAGGCTTGAAATGACAGGATTGGTCTAAACAGCGGATAAGCAATGTGATTGGTCAACTTGCAAAGTCGATGTAGCCATCAACAAGTCGTTACTGTACTTGATTTGCATGAATTTTTTCTTAAAGGAAATATAAGGTCACGAAAGTTTCAAAATTATCATTACGCTGTAAAAATCTGTATTTTGTTTTATTTAAAATTGCTTATGTCTTCTCTATGCTATCGTTCCATGGAAATAAGGTGATGTTCAAGTGGGCGTGTCTTTGACTACTCGGACCATGGCAATGTTTGTTATGATGAAAATGTGGTTTGGTTGATTTGCACTCTTTCCATAATGGATCCCGATAATTCCAATTTAACTTTTGCAGAATTGGGAATCCCATCACCTCGAAATATTGAATCTTCAATATGGGGCAAAGTAACTTAATATTCCCTCCCAGTCCCAACTTCGTCCAAAAGTGTTAAAATGGACTAATCTTTTTATGACAGAGACGATCATTGGAGAGTATTAAACCGTTCGAATGGGCCTTTCTGGTAATCTCCCTATCGAGCATCTTGTCCAGTTTGGCGTTTACTCTGTACCGGATGAGCACATTGTCACCCTATACCGATGATTATGTTTTCGCCGTTTTGTTGCTAATCAACTCACGTAACAAAATCAAGTCGTCTTTGCAAATCCCTTAATGCTTTATTTTCTGTATTCTTAGTTTTCTGTTTGTTATACGTCATTGATGGAGTCTTCAGAGAACAAAGTTTTGAAATTATTGCATTCCTACTGACCACAATTATTGTCCTGGTTTACGTCGCTTTTAATTTTATTTCCACCACCGCGCTAGATATTACGAAATTGGTAAATAAAACCATAATCCGTATGAAACGACACTTCTAATTCGTTATGGTCTAAATTCTCAAGGCTCGTTTGATCGTGGCAGCTTCTTTGGCACCTCCGATTTTAGTTCTGGGCAGTAAAGTGGCTTGGAACTTCTTTTCTCGTGGGGCACTGATATTCCGAACTGTCGGAGCCAACACAGAGCTACAAACCGCCTGTCAGTGGCTTTATTTAGCCCACACCTTGTTAGCGTTCGATGCTCAATCCATGGTAAAATATGAAAGTAGGGAGCGTATTAACTTGGAATTATTTTTATTCTTTTATGGCTAGGCGAGTCTTCTTGTGTTGGTTTTGAGAGATGGAATCCTTACGTTAACCTCATTAGAGTTATGGACGTTGGTAGCGGGTAGTTTAATTACCGGAATGTGGCTTTTACTCGGTTACCTGGCCGTAAGTTCTGTACTTCCTTGAATTTCTTTTTTCATGAGGATTTTTTAAACCGAAAATTGACTTTTTTTGGTTCTTTCTAGATGAGATTTGAGAGTAAAGATGCGACTGTGGCTTTCTTGGCTTTAAGTCTAACGCAGCCTGCGTATATCGTCTATAAAATTATAGAAACGCCTAAAGATTTCAATGTGGAATCTATTTTATACAAAAGCGCGTTCTTAGCCAGCGCGCATGCACTGTTCATTAACGTTTTACTGGTCGCAACCACGGTTATGGTTTTACGGAATTACGGAAAAGGTCTTCGGCAAAAGGGTAAAAAAAAATTCTTCCCTCGATTGTGTTTTTGTCATAATTTTTATGTTCCACAATAGTCTACGAAGCGCTGCCGGGAAGTAATATACCTTCCAGGAGTGTGGATTAATTAGTCTTCTAAACACTGAATTGGACCAATCCTTACGTCAGTTGATCTGAGCAGCGAACGTGTTTAGTAATGCCTTCATAAACGATGGACTACACGTCCTGTACTGGGAAATTGTATGTATTATACGTAGACTACAAAAACAATCTGTCTAGCTCTTGAAATTGGCTGTTACTTCTTCTTTGCGATGTGTCCCATCGCAAAATGGGCGTTTATTCGTTTGTTTGCAGTTGCAGAACCAGTATTCTTTAGTCTCAGGTGCGACGAACCTTACTGGCTTCATCGTAATTTTTAAAAAGGGGCTCTTATGCGTACCATCACAAAAAGGCTGCACAAATAACACGACAATTAGGATAAAATATAACGATTTTCTTTAGAATGTTGATATTACCTGTGTGTGGCTTTGCCCACAACTGCACCAAGCGTATGTTTTCCCTTTCTGGCATAAGAATTTGAATGGCTTATTGTCATAGATTTTCCCCTTTTCGGCCTGACCTGGCGAAGTGATGTAAGCTTCGGCAGCATTGCTCACTGGAAACGGTTTTTCGTTGCCATCTTTGCCCAGTTGGGTAATAGTGACTGAGAACTATAGTAGAATTGAACAGTTATTAGGCTCGGAGTGAAGCAAATTATATAATATACTTTACTTGTCGGGTAATGGAAACACGCAAGAAACTGTGTCTTACAGAAAGCATTTTTGGAGTTTTTTTATTTACTTTTGTCAGCTCTCGAACGCCATTGTTTTGAAGCGGTCGCTCTGTTTCTGTTGATCAGAAGCGAACGGCGAACTACTGAACGACGAGTGTTAAAGGCTCCCGTATACCTTAGCTCGGTATAGGCGGTTAGCATGGGGAATTTCGGAACAAATTTTTGAGGAAACCAGTGCATTTAATGAAAAAATTCTTTGGCAGTAATCTTGAGCTTGCTACCAGGTAGTGTAAAACCTATGCAAAATTAGTAATATGCAAATGAAATTGGAAACTATGAGAAATGCGTTACCTAAAGGCTAAACATCTCTCCTTTGGTTGTGCACTAACCGCTAATAAAATAAAACTTTTGTTTCAGTTTGCTTTCAAGTCTGACAAGCTGTTTTCGAGAAATCTTGTTACGAAAATTTGACGACTTGATTTGGGACATCGTGCTGCTACAGCAAACTGTGGTGACAAATTTACTTTTCAGAGGCGAACAAAGCGTAGAAACTTTGCCAGCAATTAGCTATCTATTTCTTTTCTTACTTTCCTCCGCAAGGTTTTCGCAGTAACAAACAGCAGTGCCATCTGTGAGTCTTTACCATCACTAAGCTAAGGTATACGGGAGCTATCTATATTTACATTTTATATACACATATTTTAGAAAACAATTAAAATCTGGATGCGTTTTAACAGGCAAATGTTGTTTTGATGAAAAAGAAGAAGCCTTTTATTTCATAAAGTAATTAATCAGCCCAGGAATCAAAAAAGAACGGTTAGTTACATTTACCGACTATTTACTAAACTATGTTGACAGGCCCGTACCCAGGATTTTTTTTCGTGGGGGGCTTAACCCGAGAACTTGAAATCCTATTTTTTTCGTATACCATCTTAATCTATCAAGTTTTCCATATAGAATGTAGAGAGTTAGACGATAACTATATACACATAAAGTTAATTTTCACATTCAAACTGGCGAGAGTTTTTTTGTCGACGTTTAAAAACTCCCGTGTTTTCCTTTCCACTCCTTTCTGCAAGACAGGAAGGGGATAACACGGGGGAAAGAAAAAGTTACAAAAATGTTACTTGTGGGAGAGAAACAACGAAGGCCCGAAGGAACGCAACGCAAAAAGAACATATGAAGGTTTCTCCAGCTCGCCTTCCTTTGCACAGCTTTCCGGTAAGGAAAGGGCAAAGGGGGATACAAAAAAGGAGAAAAGTTATCGCGTTGTTCGAGCTTCAAAACAGTCAAACAAAACCAAAGCTCCATTCGAAATAAACTTCTCAAGTACCATATGCTAGAAAAACGTATATTTTTCATTTGCGGAAACATTTCGGGGGGGGGGGGGGGGTAAACCCCCCGAACCCCCTCCCTTGGTACGGGCCTGTATGTTGATTACATAAGTATGGTAACCAATAAGTTTAACTTTTACATGGGTGTGAGCAATTGGACGGTTTTCGGGAGAACCAGGTCTGATGGAATTTTCTTTTCCCTTCTCCACTGCTTTTTACGCAGCTTTTTGCTATCTCTTCTGATATTAATATGAAATATAGTACCCGATTGATAAAGTCGTTAAAATCTAGAATTGTTAGTGAAGCTGACAGAAATTTGCCTCTTCTGCAGGATGAGAAGTATTGAAATGTCGGATGTGGCGCTGGATCTCTAACGGCCAACGGAAACTACAGGAAGCTTGCATAGGGATTTGCCTATGCGGAAGGATGAGAAGCCGAGTTTAACGTTGTTCTCTTACAAAGTTAGCAAATTCCATTGGCCCGAAAATAGGGCCATCAAAGGGGAACGAGTTTTTAGGTAAACGACGACATCAAATGGATCCTAAATAGCCTCATTTATGACACTGCTTATGTGTTTCTTGGCTTTTGTGTATGTTCTGCTTTGTTTCCTTGAAGCTTTCAGCTATTCACGAGGTAACGCCCCAAAGTAAAAGATAAGAGCCAGGGTTATTAGTATTTGTGAAAGGCTTTTTACGTTCCTTAAACACGGTTCACGAATTCTGTGGCCCGTTAAAAAAATAGTAAAATGCAAAAAATGCTTTCTAGGTTTCACATAAACTTCCCGTTTGATATACATACAACCTAGCGAATATTTTGAGGTAAATTATTTTTTCTCCCCTTACTTTACAGAACCTGTATAAGGGAAATGCTTTTTAGATGCCGAATTTATTTTTTTGTATTTAACTTTAGACAATTACATTATTGTTTTAAAACTATGTTTAACTAGATAGTAAATCACGATTTAAATAATAACATTGCATTTAAGAGTCTAGTTTGCCATTTGACCGCTATTTAAAACAGAAACTAATTAGTAGTGCCGACTGAAAAGAAAACTCTAATGCCTAATGAAGGTCAGAGTAACTTCCTGTCGTTTCAAAACTTTTGAAACTCCGTCTCATTTGCACACCAAACTGATATACTTGGATTCTACCCTATTTTTTTAAAGTAAAAAACTTGAGCTTAAGAGTTTTTGAACTTATTGTACTTTAAGCTAATTTAGTTATTTATATTTACATATTTTATCTAAGATTGTTAACGGTGTTTTTGGGTATTTTTTTCCGTTCTGTTTTCTTTATGACTTTCTGATGGCATGATTACAATCTAGATCACCAAAGAAGGCAAAAAAGATTATATATTAACTGGATGGTGGTACACGGTAGTACCGGGGGCTTTTTAATGTATCTAACAGTAGCCAGAGTTGGTTCGTAGCCAATTAAGTCTGGTAACATGTTATTCCATTAGGCTCATTAGCCGGTCCTCTAGTTTTTGTTTTTTTTTCACGCTTAGCTTATCTTTTTTTTTTTTTTTTTAGCGGCAACCCAGACAAGGGATTGATTTTTTAAAGGAGGAAGGGGGGCAAAATTTGGGTTTATTTCGATTTTTGGGGTGAATTGAAGTGAAGGGGAACTTTTGTGACTCATTAGGTTAATTGCTGAAATTTTCTGGGTTTCAGGGGCGGACATAATCAGAGATATCTGATGATTTGTGAGGGTTTCAAGTAGAAATTGAGCGGTTAATTAAGTTTTTTGAGGTTATTTTAATTGTCTGGACATGAGAGTGCAAGTCTGGAGGAGTTTGAAGCGCTTTTAAAAGGAGTACGAGAATCAGCACGTCAACAAGCATGGAGAGCTTTCGTGGACCGCAAAATAATTTATTTGTATTTTGTAATGGAATATTGTGGTCCT
Organism: Lepidurus packardi; assembly: GCA_023053545.1. NCBI lineage: Eukaryota > Metazoa > Arthropoda > Branchiopoda > Notostraca > Triopsidae > Lepidurus > Lepidurus packardi. Next base: position 2,935,739 of record JAKZAN010000007.1, on the reverse strand, counting down.
TTTGTCCTAATGAGCTTGTCGCAAATATGTGTAAAAAAAATACACTAGAAACATCAGAATTAACTTACAAACTAAATAGTGTGGTACACCATTATGTCAATAACGGATTATAAAGCTGAAAATGTTGTTTATAGTGTACTACCACCGAATCTATATTATAACACTACTATACTCTTGTGTAGTATGTTATGGGTCTAACTGTATGAATTACTTTTAATTGAACATTATAACGTATATAGTAAGTAAAAAACAAAACACATCAAAGCAGGCGAACAACATGTTAAGAAAAGGACAAAGTCCCTAAAGTTCCTGTATCTCAGACTTACAAATTCCCCGACTCTTCACACAAGGACAATTGTCATAACTACTAGCACATGTTCTTTTATTTAAAAGTAAAAACGGGCTTTTTTGCTCCGCTTATTTCAGGTCTCAAATTCTCTTACGTCCTAGAAGCAGCCGAACTACAGCAACACGCGGAGCTGTCCGCGGTAGCAGGGGCCCAATTTACGGTCGTAAACGGAACCTCGTAACGCGTCATCATGTATACCAAAAAAAAAAAAAATCATACTTTTCGTGCGTTTGCCTTTAATTCCTATTTGGAACCCAAAGGTACTTCAACTTCCCTTTGCTTGATCAATCTTTTTTTTTTCTTTTCGTAATACTTTTACTTCCCCAAATGTTCACAATCTTTTCGAAAATTTAGGAACTTCACAGCAAAGTGAATTCCCTAAGCGTCACGCGCACTTTCATTTTCCATGTACTTGGAAAAGTATTCAAAATGAAGAGGAATTAATAATTTGCATAGAATGTAAAAGTACTCGGTTCTAAAAGAGAAAGAGTATTAAATCTCACAAAAAGGAAGTTTGAGGAAGTTTTATCGGGTTTGTGACGTCAGCCGTAAAAAGTTTCTGTACGAAATGTGTTTTCAAAGTTGGGACGGACGGTACGTGTCGTCTGAGGAAAATGACTCGTTGATGATATAGTAGCGAAGCTTTCCTACCGGCGATATATCCCAACGTTATAGTTAGGTTGCGAAATGCTGGAGGGACATTTGCCAAAGCCCCAAATTTTTTGCCTCTTTTTTTTCTTTTTTTTTTCTTTTAACCTAAAAACGTGAGGAAATGGCTTTTAAACATGCAAGAGACATGCCAAAAACACGTCTACCGCGGATTTCCACTAACTCATTATTCAACGTTCTAACATGGACACGTATTTAGTTACAGGATTTTTTTTTTCTAATTTTGTAAAGGACTCACGTTTTTTATCCTTATTATGATTATGATTCTTTTCTACTTAAAAAAGTACCTAAACAATCTTATTGTGTAGCTTAAGTTTGACGAAAGGTTAAAACTGTAGTATAAAATCAAAATATTAAGCAAACATGTTTCCACGAATATTCGCGTATAATTCTTCGCAAATGAATATAGGCGAAAGGAATAATCGGCTCGTGGCTGCACAGATTCACATTAAAAGATAGCCCGGTGTACAGAAACTGCCACGAGTATGAAGAAAATTTAAAAACACGTGATCATGGAATGCCGAGCTTTCAGAGCGGGGAGAAACATTTTGTTTGGCAAGATGCGCCGTAAAAGCATACCAATCGAGTTGAACGAAGTGCTAGGGTTCGGAAAGAGATCAGTGCATGAACAATTTTATATCCAAAGCGCTCTCATTCATTTTATCACACAAACGAAGATTGTAGAATTTGTTTAGAAGACTGGAAATTCTGGTGATTTAATGAGATTTCAAAGGAAAGCTGAAGGGGATAATATGTCGCAATAATGACATTGATCACCTTAAAACAAAAAAAAAATATAGGCGAAAATTCTTGAATAGTTATTTGCTAAGAACCTTTGCGAATAATTACTTGATACTATGTTTGATCCCAACAGACTTGAATTCAGAATTCGATTACCATTAGATTTCCATCATTAGATCCTTTAACATCAGAGATGATTGACAATCCAGACTCTTTAACATTGCTTAACCTTACGCTATTTTTTTAAAGATCGGGCAACAGTGATATATTACTAGCCTACCCACCGTATGATTGAATTTTTGGTAATTTTAGCATTAAATATTGCGGTACACTTTTATGCCAATAGAAGTGTCAAACACTTGTAAGGCTACAGTCATAGTATATCGGTTTATATGTAATGTTTGTGTTTAGATGCAGTGTTTTTATACGTCAACCTTTATACCGTGGTTGCACTTTATTACAGATTTATGTAAATAACACTAGAAGTATTGGAATTACCTTCAAAATTAAGTATTGTGGTAGTACCTCGATAGCGATAAAGAATTTCAAAGCTTACAAACAAATTTTACAGTGTGCGGCTAGGTATGAGAAACAACGTCGATAGCTCCTGTTTATTTTTTGGGGAGTTTCAGAAAAGAAAAAATAATAGTCCCGGAGTTTCACATAGTGGGCTAACAGTGGCGGTTATATAGCATGGCGTGGCATGGTTAACTGCTGCTGCTGGTCTCTTTCGTCTTGTCTCTCGCCATAGGTGCCCTGTAATTGGGCGGCAAATGAAGAAAAGAGTTTGTCACGAGACTTCTTAAAAGGGATATACGTATAAAAGTAGTGTTCTTTAAGGTACTCCTCTCTCGACGCTCCGGCACGGAGCAGTAATATACAAGCAGAGACCAAAAAAAAAAGGGGCAACAGTAAGAAAAAAAAGAGACAGGTATTTTGTGTGGAGACAAAAGTCTTCGTAAAGGAAGGAAAAAAGGAAGAATTGTCTGCATTATACTTACCGCGGTTTGGGGGTCCAAGTTGCTTTACCTTTAGAGCGTCTGAGGACTTGGAGAAAAAATGAAAGAGCGAGGAGGCAAAAGGTTGTGTATATGTAACGAGCTTTTTGGTTGGAGATCTGCCTAGTATACTGTCAGTCTTAAAGGTATTCCGTGAAATTATTATGCTTTAAGCAGGATATGATATAGCGTGAGACAAGTGCGTTATATATTGAGTTATTGCGTCAAGGTTTTCTTGAAGGATTTCAGAAGCTATACCGTGTCTTTTCAGGTTCATGAGGCTTATTAAATCAAGTTACGATTTGGAGAGAGAGAGAGAAATTTGTGAACTGCTTTGAATATATTAGCAGAAGACCAACCTCGATTTTAACGTGAATTTCAATTCAACTTTAATGTTAATTGACATTAACTGTTGTTAGTAGCATTAATGTTACAATAACTCTCGATTGTACAGTAAAGTGTCCAGCTAAAAGTGTACTTACGAAGGGAAGATCTCCATCCAATCAGAGTGCGACTTTGCCCCGTAGTCCGTTACTGTTTCATTGTTGCCAACAGTGAAATGCGTTTCTTTTCATGTGCTAACTGTCGAAGTCTACAGAGATCTTCCCTATGTAAGTACACTTTCAGCTTGACACTTCTGTACAGTCGAGAGTCGAGGCGTACGCAATCACTCTCGATTATGTTCTCGATTAATCATTCTCAATTACTTTATTGCGTACGCAATCACTCTCGCATAACAGGTTGGCATAAAAGGCATCTTCATATTAGCATAACAAGTAACGTTACCTTTTATGCCAATAAGGAAAAGTTGTGTTATCATACATTTGTCGTAGAATTAGAGTGGGAAAGAATGCAATGTGGTAGTATAATTTACGTGAATATTGCTGTGAATTGAAAGCTGTGCCTCTTATCGTCGGAGTCAGAGTTCTAGAAAAAGGGCTAGCCCGCAGAAATAAGCCTAGAAATGAAGTTAATCTGTGCAAAGAAGAAGATAATATACACCTTGCCTTGTCTGGTTATTATGCCTCTACTGACAGGGAAGTATTGCAACGTTATTGATGTTATATCTCGTGTTTGACGTAAGTTTAAGAGGGATATGACTGTAGCACTATTAACATGCATACTAATAGAGTGCTTGTCTACAAAACGGTAACGACGCAAGGACTACTAGACAAAAGTGTACCCGACAAAAGGACTAGGATGTACCTGACAAAAGGATTACGGTTACATAATCTTCCAAGGGACCATTAGTATTTCGAGCTAGATTAGGTTATGGAAAATTATTATAGGTTATATACTGTAAGGACTATGGCTCCACAACTATACGTTATGGAACCGTAGTCCTTTTGTCGGGGTCCGTAGTTCTTCTGTCGATTAGTCCTTGTGTCATTGTCCCTATAAAATTTGATCACTTTACCAACCAATGGAGGAAATGTTAATTTTGAGGTGTTATTTGACACATTGAATCTTTTTACAATGATGGTTTAATTAGTTCCTATTATTGATGATTTCTAATAGTACATCAGAGACATGGTTGAGCAGTTTTACGGTAAGCCAGTGGCTGAATTCCCCTATCAATGTGAATTTGTTTAAAAAAAGTTACGTTACGTATAAGTTAAGTCTCGTCATCTTTTAGAGCTATTTTGCGTAGGGTTTGATGAGCGTTTGATGATCAGTATTTTGAAGAGGTTTCTAGTTAGAAAGTTTCGTATTGCGACTTGAAATCATTCCTGATTAACACAAACTTTCAGAATTCTTAGAAATCGAATACTTGAAATTCAAACACTTGACATTCGGATACTAAAATGTAGTGATATAACAAAGTTCAAAGCTTTAAGTTTCTAACCTGAACCTGAACTCCGTCGCTCATTCTTACCCGTTCTTACCAATGAAATGAGCTGAACGGCGGCATCAAACGTTCCTAAATTAACTTAATTCATCACAATACTTTCTTGCCTGCGTGCTGGAAAGTATTGTGAAGAGTATAATATAGCGAAGAGCTTAATAATTATTATGAACAGCGAGAAGTGTGTTATATGAGATTCAGTATTTCGTAACAGCGTACTCCTTATGAAATTTCTCTTGTGGGAAATTGAGCTAGATAGCTTTGATAGATTCATTGTTGACCCTGTACCTTTAACGGATTCATTGTTGACTCCGTCTTGACTGTATAGCCAACGCTTGCCTGTTTTTACCTCAAACGGCACCATTTTTTTTAGGATCTTGTCATTTCTTCTGTTCAACATTTCAACATAGAAGAGATAAACATTTTACAGTCTAATTAGTTTGAAAGCCTCTGCTTTTTTAGTGATCTAAATATGCTACCGATTTTCTTTTTATTATTCTTGACACATATCCAAGGCCGACGATTTTTTTTCTTCCTGCTTTTCTTCCTCTGCGGCGATAACATCGCTTTTTGACGAGAAGGAGAGAGGGACTATATAGACTTCCTTTCCTTTTACTCGGTATCTCGTTTGAAATTACGTTCCAGGGGGAAGAGAAGGGGGGCACAGGAATAATGAGGGCATATTGTCGACCTGGTTGCTCCCTGTCCAAGCTCGTCATAATCAGCGTCTCTTTGCGGCGAGAACCCAACTCTGCTCATGCCGAAAATTCTCGGGCGTGGGATAAGTGGGATATAAAATAACCTTTTCCACCGGCGCGGCGCAGAGTTCTGAAACCTGTGTAGCACGATTTATTTATTTAATTTTTTCTAGTTTTTAAAATGAAAAGAATTGTCAAATTCTTGGAGTTTTTATTTAACTATATTACCCGATTAGATAGCAGTCTTTAGTTTAGTCTTTAGTTTCATTCATACTTTAAGATTTGTATTTATTTCATTCCGAAAACAAGCTTGAAGATAGAGAAAATGAGCTAATTTCTTTAAGCTCGAGATGAACTAATTCTTGTTGAAAGCAAGTTTTTTTCGGAAGTGTGCAATATAGTATAGCTTCGTATCATGATTATGGATACGATACATCATCATATATCTTCATATCTATATTCAATACATATCTTCGATGTTGTTAGTTCGAGTTATTTTTTAGGGTTACCTATTTGTAAGGCCGCTTACAATTTTCCCTTAATATTTTGAAGAAACAATACAGCAATCTCGGTAGTCTTTTAGTGACGTACGTTTTAGGATTTTCGAAGATTTTATAAATTCTACATTTTTAGAATATTACAAACATTTGTAATCTTTTTTATCTTAGCATACAAGCTTTACAATCTTTAATTGTTACACTGCAAGGACAGTTCTGAAGTGTAGTTCTCTTAAATATAATAAAAAATAAGAGTTGCAAGGTATTAATGGGTGAATATGATAGTAGGATAGTAATTCTAGCGTTAAAGTGGGATTGTTGCTGTCGAAAGGTCGCGTAAGTAGATTTCTGAAAAGAAGGAGTTGATTTTTCTTAGCATATTTTAATTGGGTTTTGAAAAGGTGTGAGACGTTTGTGTTCCAGGCCAAAAAGAGACTTGCTTTGCAACACATCGAGGCCAAGTCACTTATCTGGTAATGTGTCGTGTCGATCTGTCATTCGTCGTCCTCGTCCTCAAGACAGCAGCTAGAGCAAGTTTCTGCTTTTGAAGGTAATAGAAGAGCGACAGAGGAATATAAGGAGACAGAGAGAGAGAGAGAGAGAAAGGGAGAAAGATGAATATGAAAGAAAGAAATGTCCGGTTCACGGAATCGGGAGTTAAAAGTTGAAGTTCAAAAAAGAGTGACTCAACAAGTCAAGTTTGGGAACATGTTCTGGCACTTGTGCTGGTGACACTTTTGCAACTTTTTCTGTTCTGCTTATCTTGTATGCACTTGGTATATGTTTTCTTTCTTTTGCCCGTAAGTCATTTTTACCAGTTTTTCGAGTATTTTTTAAGCTCTGTTATTGTGTCCAGCGAGGACGGTGTTGGTTACACGTTATTCAGATAGGAAGCTACTTATGTATCCATTAATATGATTTCCTCCTTAGTAGTTACAATTCATTATTGTACCGAGTTGTGTGGTTGAACTGATTGACTTCAGATTGATTGAAACCAGCTTTAATATAATATACTACTGGTTCGTGGTTCGATGCCGGTATTTGCTTTCTTCTTTTTACAGGAACTTGCGGCTTCTACAAAAATTGAAATTTAACAGAAATAGGCAGCCTCTTGGTCAATAACGAATGGACTACTTTGAAACTATTTGAGTCAGGATTAGAAAAAACGAATTTCTTGTTCACACTCGGAAAGAAAAAAGGCTTCAAGGCACCAAATATAGCCTCAGTTTCTTACACCCAAGCTACGGCCAGGAGGCGTGCAGTGCTTTGCATGGGATGTAATGAACGCGCATGTCTTCTACGCATGAAATCGCAAGCAGATAATTTTAGAACCACACACTCAATTTGCATTAGATTTCTTTTTCTTTTTTAAACTACATTCAAATAGTATTTAGGGCATGACAGTTTCAAGATGTGCAATTAGGTTTTTGCATAAGGTGAAAGCTTGATTTGTATTTCTCAAATTGGTTAACGCAAAATGAAAAAAAGAAAATCTGGCGTGTCCTCTGTATTGCCATTACCTACATTACTATCAAGATTTTTTTTAAAAAAAACTTCGTGTACTTCTTACGTTAAGATTGTTTCTGAGTCCCCCAATACCATCGCGCCATATTGGAAGCTAAGCTATACGAGTCAGCTTTGCACGTCATATTTGCTGAGCGAAATGTAACGAGCATTTGGAAATTTGTCCATACTTAATCACAATCATTCCTCATCACCTAAGGCGGCTGATGAAGTAATATGAACCCTAAAAAACAGGAACGAGAAGCGAAACTTATTATAGAAAGAAGGTATAGATTTTTCCACGTCGCCGAATGAAAGAACAGAACGTTCAAAACATTCAGAAAGATCCATCAGAACACATCAAACGTATGGCTTATTCTTACATGTATGAAGGATTACTGAATATAAAAATAATGTTATGTACAGCAAATCCAATGAGCTCACAATGTTTGAAATAATACATTTTGAGTAGCAAACTTATACCCCAATAACCTAAATCTTTTCAAGCTGAATACCTTGAAAACGCAGGTGAAATTTCCATTTCCAAAACACTTCAAATCTTTCTCAAATTGTACCCAAAATTACCCAAAAGTGGCTGAGAATCCAAATTCACTAGCTGTTTTGCTGGGACAATTTCGGATTTCAGGAAAGATGAACCGATAAAAGAAAAAGAAAAAAACGTTTGTAAAAGAAACAATGACATTATTTAAGTTAGAGATCGTGGAAATGCTCAATTTGACCTAGAAAATCGCCGTCAGCGCTAATTCTCAGAATCCCCACTTTTACAATATCGCCAATTGCGGAGCCAGAAAGGTGGGGGCTCAATTAACGGTTGTATAACGCTTAGGAATAAGATCCTTCTCTGTCCCCCCATCTTCTTTACCTTCCCTCCCGTTTTCCCCTGAAGCTTGTCACACCTTAATTGTTTTATAGAGCTTAAATATCTTTTCCAAGTCAAACAAAAAAGGAAATAAAGAAATGTTTATGTTTGAAAGAGTCGTTGCAGCAATTTTCTGGTCGTTTAAGGGGAAGCTCAAATCATTGACAATCGGTTCGTATATACATCCTCCACTTACAGGTATTTCCCTCCCAAGTTCGAGAGACAAAAACAATCCACAAGGGAAACGGGTTGATGACGAAAGTCGTTAAAAATAATTCGGGAAGTTGGGAAAGAAAAACAATTTAAGTTGTGGGTATAGTGTCTTGTCCTGTTTTCTACGGCCGCCAGTCTAAGGGAAAAACGTCAACACTTTCGCGAAGCCTGAAGCAGTACATCACCCAAGTCAAAACCGAAAAATTTGAGAACAATTTTGAACGAGACTTTCGGCGGCCGGAAATATAATTGTTCTTATACTGGGATAATGTGTTTCTCGCTCTAAGGCACAATTCTTTTTAGCATATCCTTTGGAAGGAGAATCTCCTGCAAAACAAAATGTTTACGAAAATCTTATACCGTAACTCTAAATATGTTAACTCGATGTATTGCCATTACAATTTCAATTATTGTTGAAAATAACTTCATGAATTCTTACTAAAATAGCCTATGGCATCGTTTTTCCACTACAAGAAGAGATTTTCTTTGCGAATTTCTGCAGTTTTCCGGGGGAAAGTTTTCGCAAAGCCAATTTCCCTTTAATTGGAAAATTTCCATTCGAAAGCTTGTACGAATCGTGTATAAATTGAGGCAAATGCGCCTTTGAGTAAGAACAAGCTTGGGGGATAGTGAACATAGTAATAAATATTTTAAATAATTGGAATATCTTGTGAATGTTTTGTATGCGACACAACATGCGTGATAGGAGTGACACACCCAAAAAGTGACCTTTCTTTTGCTTCTCGTTTTTCCTTGAAAGGTGGGGTTAAAGTACCATTTCTTGCGGGGGACTTGTTGTACAGATGGTTTACAAGGTCTTTGATGCAAAAGGGAAAAGCATCTCCCAACACGCAAACATGAAACGGTGATTGAAAATTGTCCTCTTGGCTGTTTTTAGGAGCGTAAGAGTAGTGTATATAAATATATATATCTATATATCTAGAAGACAAGGAGAAAGAGAGAGGGACCACAACCAAAGGGAAATTAGAGTTGGTGATGATGACAGGTTTTGCTGGGAAATGAGGGAAATGGCATTTTCCGAGTTTTGGGGTGGATGGGAGGTTGGAGGTGATAGGAGGGAGGGGGATCGTTAAAATGTGTATTTCGAGTTTTGGTGGGAAAACGCATTTCATGTATTCCACACGCATGTCACAGTCGTTAAAGGCTAATGTGTTGTGCACTTTTTCGACACTTTATTGATTTTCCTGAGCTTTTGGGTGGTTTTGGTTTATGACAAGCTTTTTAGGATTGGGAAATTGAAGTTGACTTCGCAGAGCTTCGAAACTTTAACGACCTATTGTGGAACTTTATGGGTAGTCTAAACGTCCCAGACGCACACATGTCAGTATTAACAAAAGGAAAATTGAGGAATATGAATTGTTCTATTTGAAGTGTTGGTTTTCCTATGGTGTAATCGTCTTTTTATTGGAGATGAATAGTTTTTTTTCCAAAAATAGATTGGGATTCATTTTCTCCGTGGGTGGGGAACTAGAATCAGTGATTTAAGCTGATCCTACGAATTCTCAACTGATTCCGATTCTTCCACCTTGACGTAGCTGGGATAATTGGAAGTCTTGGATTGAACCAATTGGCAACAGAACATGCTTGTAACCTAAGCTGAGAAATTTTCTTAGTCAATTACTGATCATCGCGATGATGATGCCCGCCTTCTGCTCAAAGGTATACATTCGAAGGTTAAACTCAACAGTTTTAAACAACTTGATCCACTGTATAACTGTTTGATCCAATGGTTACTGTCATGTGACATTATTGGAGGCAGATTGTTTAGCGGGATTATTATGCTGAACGAAAGTGCCGCCGTTTTGATTGCTGCATCGCTATAAATTGTTTCTTAATTTTATTTGATTTGTATAAATCTGGTGTATGTAAGTTACAGTACATTACGATCTTGTCTCTTTCACTCTTCACCACAGTAATTAGATACAATTCTATTCGCTGACTTCCCGTTTCCCCAATTCGCCTTTGCTTTCCCCTGGCTCTTCCCCGGGTTGCTGAAACCAGAGGAAATAACTACAATTTCCTTTTGTGAAATACGTTTTAAAACTTATCTATTATATACGACAATACCCATTCACCAGCATTACACACATGCTGCAAGGTAATCAGGCTTATTTTGATAAACGTTTCATGTTTTCAGCGATGTTTTATAACGGAGGACACTGCGTCTTTACATTGAGAGAAGATCTCTGCTTTAGTGGCATTAACTCCATCTTCAAGAAAGATGTAGTTTCTTTTGCAAGCGGGTTAAAAAAGTGAAAATGTTCGCGTAACCTATGTAAGTGATGTAAGAATGAGTACAACAGGCGCTGAAGCTCGACAACCGGCAACGGTGCACGCCAGGACGAACCGTCATTGTGGCGACGGCAGAGATGCATCGTAATTATTCTCCCAGTGCGTCAAGTTTTCAGAAATTCTGTAGTGTGGTTCCGTTGTAATCAATATGCCAAAACATGCCGCAATATCAAACTGGCTGATTTATAGTAAATCAATGTAATCACCCTTCTTCTTAAACAAAATTGGCTCAGTTGTATTAAAACGCAGTGAAGAAGGAATGAAAAGGCATTAAACCAGGTACCCATACGCAGGTAGCAATTTCTGTAGAAAAAGCCTAGTTATAGCCCTGTACTGTTCATTTTTGTAAAAAAAAATAATTAAAATAGGTAATGAGGAGCAATTGCTTTGGTAGAAAAAAGCCGAGCATATTTTTGCGATAAGACAGAACCTATAGTTTCAAATTTCGGTAGCATTTCTGGTTCACGAGGTATCATACCCTGGCTAGACGGTACAAGTTAATGTCAATTAACTCCCTCTATCTGAGTTAATCCCACTTAAGTGAGTCGTCTAGAAACAAATTCGTTCAGGTAAACGAGTGTTAACAGTAGACTGAATTTTTCAATGCATGATCTTGTTACTATTCTCGTAACTTTAATTTACAATAGCTAATTACCACGAACATTTAATTGATATTAGTATCCAATCTAGTCGGGGTATTACGTTTAATTACCAAAAAACAGGTAAATTACCAAGAAAAGCAGTTCAAACCATTCGATGATCTCATAATACCTTGGGCTATCCCTAAGCCCCTCCCCTTGCCGCCATTTTCTTCTTCTTTCCCGCGGTTGCCCCAGGCCACACGTGGGCGTTAGTCGCGTTTCCTGAGAATATTATTGCAAAACTTCCATGAAGAGTCGTTTCTTTACATTTATACAAGTATTTTGTTAACAACATTTCGGCTTGACGCCAAAAAATTCATAGCGTACTTTAATAATATTTGTGTTCAATATAATTCGATTTGTTTTCAGTAGAGGTTGTCTTGCTAAATTGTTATATTGATGATATGCGTTGAGAACATTAGGAAATCTTTAGAGGATGTCTAGGGATGTCTAAATTTATAATCTAGCTGAGACCAATTTTTAGCAGACATTCTTGGATTGATTACCCTTGAAATTTTTGTATTTAAGTTTGGCGGTTAGCTTTTCTTCATGGACTTTAGGCATTTGTCTAAGGGAAACAAAAAAGGTTATTTGTTAGTGTTAGTCTGAGTTCCTTACTCCTGACAAAGACAACAATGGCTGAATAACACGCTATCAAAAATCCTTAACTCCTAAACGAATGCGTTTAGGGTTTCCAGTGATTGCGTTCTCCCGCCATGATGGAAGTTTCCGGTAGCCATTCCGGTTGTCGGGTTTAAGTGCAAAACCGTGCGGCTTAAAAGGAATTATGACCCATCTGGTTATACCGAATTAGATGTAATGGCGTCATTTTTGCCCCGAACTACAAAAACAAATACTGCGTATAATTACGTGCAATTGTGCAAAAAACGAAAATTATCCTATATAGCCCTGTTTGCTCTTCTAAATTCCGTTCCCTTGAACATAAAAAGCTCGTTTTACTACTCATCCTAATTGGATTGTGTAGATTATTTTTGGTACAATTATAATGTTATGATCAACTCCTTAACGCGGCTTTGCTGGAATCGGCATAACGAATCAATTATTAGTTCAAAATGCGTAATTCAAAATATACGTATATGTTCAAATGGCTCAGAAGCGGCGCAACATTTTCTGACGAAGCTAGAATTACGTGTAATTTTTGGTATGTGATATGATTCTTTTAATTTAAGTTTTATTCGCTGTATTCAGTTTCTATTTTCTGCGGATGGATACGGATGATGTATTTCAAAGTTGACCAGAAATAATTATGCGTTTTTTTTTTTTTTTAGCTATTCACTATATACAATCAAGTAGAAAGGAAATACTTCGCGGCCATTTGGGCATTCCATACGAATGATAGGAATAGGTTTTGAGGGCCTTTTTGTGAGAACGTGTCCCTTTGCTCCCCCTGTTTTCCTTCGCTCTTGACACAACATACATGTCGTATTTGGTCGCCCGGTGTGACGAATGGTGCGTTCAGGAAGATTAATTAGGGTGATAATGAGGCAGACACGCTCTCTTTCTCTTGTTGACTCGCTGGCTATGGTTACTGGCATGCTGGTCGGAGTCAAAAGGTTTTGGCTGTATGCCCTTATTCCCTTCTTGGCTCTCATTACTTTACGACATTCTCCAAACCAGAAAATATCGAGTATTTTTACAAAATAATTTCGGAATATTAAATGTTAACCTTTGGTGAGTAATACAGACATCGGCCGTAATTTGATAATCAGTCTAGAAATTACGCAAAAAATAGCATTTTTTCACCGTAATGCTCATATATTGTAGCACAAGATTTTATACTTAAGTAATGCGCAACAGCAAAACTTTTCTAGAAAGCTTTTCTAGAAATTGTGAAAATCAGAGTCCCAAATTAGCAAACTAAAACAGGAATATAGAAGAATGTGCACAAAACGGTACTTCTTTCAAAGGGCGGGTATATCTAACAGTACGTATCTTAAATAGTCAGAATACGCACGTACTTCCCTTAAATACGTACCTTAAATAGTTAGGAATTCAGAAGGTGGTATGGAGTTTAAAGTATTGTACGTACCTAAACCATTACTTCATGTATCGTCCGACGTTTTGGTTATGTAGTGGAATCATTCCGTCCAGAAATATTTCAGGATTAAGTGAATATGATTTGCTTAAGATTTTCGAAAGCAATGTAAATGTTTCTCGAAAGCAATGTAAACCCGTTTCTCGAGGATGAGATTCTGTGGAATTTAGAACCTAAATGAAATGGTCATATATTTATAGTCGCCTTTCAGGGTCTAAGAGATTGGGATGCTGTGTGAGATCAAATACGGTCTTCCTAGATTTTTTTTTCTAAAGTGTTTTTGGATGACAGGTAAAAGTGTGGTATACAAATAGAAGGTTATGTTTGAAAGTGAGCCTGAAATCTTCCTAAAAACGTCTATTTTTGTTTCTCTTTTAAATTATGGTTTTCTTCTTTGTTGTATCAAGTAATTTTTTGCATCTTGGGATAGATGGAATGGGAGACGGAATGTGGGAGAAAGAAATTGGCACTGTTTACCGTGAAAGTCCCGTTAAAAGTGTTTGTCATTATCTAGCCAATTTGAGGGACTTTTCCCCCTTAAGACTACCAGTTTGTAACTTGCTTTGCAAATGTATTTTTTATGGACTTGTTCACCGTCTCTGATGTGCCGGGACACATAAAAAGCAACCCGTGTGTCCGTGTGTGTGTGTAAGTGTGCCATCTGTGTGTGTTGCTTTAGCTTGCCGGGTGGGTTGGGACTTTACGGTAGTAATTAGCGAGGTCTTTAAATGCTTCTTGGCTGTTGGTAGTTTTCTGCCGGTTTTCTTAACAGCTTCTGGTATTGGCCTTGTTTGGTGTGAGTTGACCAAACTCGGATTTCACCTTGGCGCGGGAGCAAAAGATTTTCTTTTTGTCCACAACCGCTTTTCCGTAAAAAAATACCTTTTTCGTTTGCGTGTTATTTTGTTATTCTTCAGAAACAGACACTTTTAACCACAGTATAAAGGTTTTCACAGTATGGTAACTGGGGTATCTTAAAATACCCCTGACGTAAAATTCGACTAGCATTGCGCGAATTTGAAAGATTTTCTCCCAGAAATGATTATGCTGGATCTTGGTATTAAAGTCGTAGGGTAATCTCTTTCACGTTCACATTGCTTGCTAATTCGTAAAGAAAGGGAAGCACTTGCTACGTTCTACTGTTTTCAATTTCATATAAACAGTAATTAATGTAATAAAAAATTGAATTGAAATTTACCCTACAATGTAAGTCTAATGATAAGCTTTAACTAATGTAATTTTAGCCAACTCGTATATAGACGTAAATAGTCATAACAACATATATAGACATTAATATACGTAGGTATTTTATAGTATACGGGGTTGAACCTGCATATTATAATACACCCATGTATGGGTTGCAAAATAGACTGCCTCCTCGTGGTGCAACCTGGGTAACGCGAAATAGTCTATAATGTCTATATGTGTTGTGTTTTGATTTAGTTAATTGACCTTTCTTTTAAGCTAACAAATTTTAAAGCAATAGATTTAAATTCCGCGCTTTGTAAACCGTCGTGACCTTTTTTGAACTACAAAGAGAGGTTTCCGAATGTACCCTTCGATATTCTGGTCTTTTACCTCAATTTACTCTGGGGACCGAGAAAGTCGTCCTAATCCCTTTGCATTGGAAGATACCCCAGTTACCATACTGTGAAAACTTTTATACTGTGCTCTTAACCCTATAGTTTGGCGACCGTAAAAATTTTTTGTGCGAATTTCGGTTTTTAAGGGGGTTTACAAAGGTTGTACCGATAATGCACTATACTGCGCAAGCGTTGCGCAAAATCGCTAGGATTCGTGGATGCCCATGGCAACTTTTTTGCGGTGATCACTTCCAAGGGGGAGTTTGAGCCAACCAACGAATGTTTAGAGGATACATTGCAGTGAGGTTTAGACCAATTGCTGAGCTCGATTTGGCTAGTGATCATTCTACTTTTTCTTTGCTTTTGGCTTTGAAGTACCCTTGGCGCCGGTTTTTAGAGACCGAGTGATGAATATGCGCGTACCATCTGAGCTGTTATTTTCTTTGGTAATGCTTGGCAAGACGGGGAGGAGGGGGGGTATTACCTTGATTATGTGGTTCTGCAACATGCAACAGCTGTGCGTGTCGGTTTCCAGTTTTTGCTCCCTTTCTGTTTTTCTGATTGCTTTTACCTTGCAAAGTCGACAAGTTTCCCAGAATTGGAAGTTCGCTCTCTTTTAGGCGTAGAAGTCGAAAATTTGAATTTCGCGCGCGGGAGTATTGGCTCACCAAGTTCCATCGACTCACTCTAATCTAGCCCGCGGATTTCTGTTGCTAACCGGCTTTGCAAATTAAATAACACTTTTGAAACATTGAAAAATTCATAACATAGTTCGAGAAATTCGAACGTTAATTGCGGTTCGTAAGCCAGGCTGCGAATCGCTGATTGAACCAGAATGGACCTAAAGAGAATGCGATTTTCAATCCGCGAATCGGACTGGACTAAACCGCGGACTGGAAGTGCTTTCTTACCTTTAGTCGTCCTTAAGTAAGCCGCAGGTTTAAAAAAACCTTTTCTGAATGAAAAAAAATGCTTAAGAAGAAGCTGGGAAGGTTATCAAGGACCCGTAGGTCTCAGACACGCCCCCTTCCCGTCGCGAGGCCCTTCGCTATTCAGCCGCGTTTGGGTGCAAAAAGCGTCTGGCGAGAAAAAGGGAAAGTTTGCGGATGGAACCGTGGGCCCCGAGAGATGGAAGACAAGGCCTGTAGCCTCCAGGGCCTTATTGTTGTGTGAAGTAATATGCACGCATGTGAGTGTGTGCTTGTGCGTATACTTTGGGCCCATCCACATCTTCTTTTTTACCTTTTGGTTCCTTCTTGAACCTGTTAAAGCTTCTATTCTTTCTGTCTTTTGGTGGCGTATGAACTGCTCTTCGTTACAGGGAACTTTGAGAGAAAGAGGCTCCGTGCCCACACAACTAAAGGATATGTGTAAAGGTAAAAGATATATACCTGTTGATCACCTAAACCCCCCCTCCGGAAAGGTTTCTGGCTGGGGCTAGCATTTACAGCAGCTATATCACATGGATGTGGGAGTTGTGGCACAACTCCGCTTCCCTTTTGGCGTTGCATTTTGGGTTCGGCGGGTCGGAAGAGGGGCGGGTGAGGAAGGCAGGCGGAAGGTTTAGGGATACCTGCTTTTTGGTGGGGTAAGTTGAAAAGGGCCCGAGGGACAGCACTGTACTGCGCGCAACAAGTCTTTTTTTTCTATTTTATTTTACTACCTTGTCTGTTGTCTTTCGAACTGAACCCAAACCTGGAGAAAGAGGGGCAGAAGGAGGGGGGGCAAAGAGTGGAGGCTGGGGCGGCTTGAGGGGGGGGGGGGAGCTGAGAGTGAGAGAGAAGAAAAACCGAGGGACGAGTGTATATGTGTGTGTGGTGGTAGTGTCCGCTGCGTGTTGTGTTGTTAAGCTGCTGCTTTTTGGTCTGAGCGGGGCATTCTCGAAGAGGTACAACCCCCTTCCCCCGCCACACTCCTCTATCTATCTCCCTCCCCCCCTTTTATTTGGCGCTTGGGGAGCCCTTTTTAGTTGGCTAGGAGACGCTAGGAAGACAAGAAAGGAGAAGGAAGAAGACACACTTTTACACTAACACGGACAATAGAGCCAGAGGAGCGCGAGAGAGAGAGATTGAGAGTTGAGAAGAGAAGAAGAGAGTTAAGAGACGATGAGGCTCAAGCAACAAGCGAACAAGGGCCCCAGTTTCATTGAGTGTCCGTTCAGTTTGGCCGCCTCGCTCCAGCGGTGAGCATGGCCCCTCTATGGATCATCCGGTGGTGTTGAGTACTTTGGTGGCCCTGCTGCTCTATTACAATACCCTCCATGCGGATTTCGCTTACGACGACAGGTAAAAGAAAAAAAATATATCAACCGCATTCCCCACATATTTGCACACAGCTCGGTGGTGGGGGTGGTAGTGTCATCGAATTTTTGAGTGTCTTAGGCCGTCGAAGGGAGCGTCCAAATCACTTGGGGAATCGAAACCCTTTCCAAAGTTTTTGGGTGGAATTCTGGGACGTTCCAAGTGATTCTCTAGTGATTCGAAAGTGATTTGGAAAGGTTACAACGTATTGGTTAAAAGCAAGCTTGGGGATCGAAAGAGGGGGTTGTGTTCAAGTGGAACACTCCCTTCTCAACGATTCCGTAATTCTCGTGATTCTCGGGACTTCTAAGTGATTCTAAAGTGATTCTTTGCAAGGCTACTAGACCGAGTTCGGCTGAAATAGGCTGAATTTCAGTTGAGATTCACAAGGACGCGAGAGAAAAGGCGTTCAAGTCACTGGCGGCTAAGAAGAGTCCTGAGGTTTTCGGAGTGATTCCCAATGATTCTCGGGCCTTTTTAGCTCTTTAAAGCGTTATGATGCTCTGTTGGTTTAAGGCTAACAGCCTTTCATTGGCTTTAATTGGAGGAAGGAAGCTGGGCAGAAGAGGACTTTTTGGTGGTGTCGTGGGTTGTGTGAAAAGAGTGTATCGGTGCGCCCAGCGGTGCGCCTTAAGCTGGCGGTCCGGGGCACCACGCTGGGGCCAACGCCAACTCCGACCGAGAAGGTCTTCTTCACCTCGGCAGGAAACTCCATTAACACTCGGGACTGTTTTTTTTTTTACCTAAAGTGCTCTCCATGGATGTCATTTCATCCTTTTTTTCTGAAGGCAACAGTCCATTTGAAAGGAGAAAGATGAATAAGGGGTGCCCCTTTTAAATTGAATTAAGGATTCTTTTTTGCCTTCTTTTTGAAAACAATTAGCTGAAGAGGTTTCTGTGGTATGACAAGGGGCATGCGCAGGAAGAGGTTTCTTGGCGCGTGCTAAGTATTTCTCGGCGCACTTTTTGAAAGCCTTAGAGAGAAAAGACTCCCGTAGCTTTGCTTAGATTTATGACTGGACTTCTTGCTGTGATACAAACAAGTGTTAGTATTAAACTCTTGTTTGAGCAGTAAAAGGAATACCCCCTTCCAAGAAGAAGCCGAGGAAATGTAAAGCTAAAACAAAACTAACGAGAGCTACTGGAATTTTTTTACTGCCAAGATTTTTCGAGTATTTAATTTTGTAATTTGACGGAGGAATTATGTGGTCGTGGTCGAGTAGCCACCAGACAGGGAGTCGTGTTGGGACCTTTTGTAGCCGAGAATGCTGGCGCATATGGATATTGGTGAGACTCACGCACACACGGTTCCATTTTGCGCCGGGAATTATTTGGGAAGCTTCTCTCTCCTCTCTCTCTCTCTCTCTCTCTCTTTCTTTCCCTCTCTCCTCCATCTTGACTGCTGCTCGAAGCTTTTCAAGTTTCTCCATCATTCCCGACGCGGATTTGGTGTGGCTTCCAGTTTTTCAATTCACCCTACAGAAAATATAGGGTGAATTGAGACTTGTTTAGGGTACGAATTTCACTTTAATTGGTTTATCTTGTTTCACATAGTTCCTTTGTCACGTTTCACGCACTTTCCTTATTACCTAAGCGGTGTTGTAGTCGAAGGTTCTAGAAACTAGACCTGAAACTTAATAGAGAGAAATTTAAAAGAATTGAACCTTTTTTGTAACCTAATGCCAAAGACTTTAGCTTCCGAGTAACTTAACTGGTCTAGTTTGAGTCCAGTATTTCTGAAGCTTTAAATCATTTCGATTGTAAGTGAATTATTTTATTCACGTGAATTCTTGTATTAAATGGGCAAATTAGTTTTAAAAAGACTGGAAAAGACTTTTGGGAATTCTTAGATCGTTTTTGGGGTCTAAATTGAGTCTGTAAACTCTTTACCGTTGGTTAATTTGGTGTGCCTAAGTTTTTCGATTTTTTTACATTTTTGAGCTCTTATAAGCTAAGAGTGGCGGTATTCAAAGGTTCTGAAGTAGAGCGGATACTTGCCTTCGACTTAATAGAGAGAAATTGAAGTAGATTGAACACTTTTTTAGCCTTTGAAAACTTTGAAGACTCACTGTAGTCTCACAGAAATGTCAGTAAAACCTAAGGTGCTAGTTTCAGTCCCCCACATTGGCGAAACTTTATAAACCAGCTTTAAACTGTCCAAGTGCCTTTACTTTGTCGGTTACTGGAATTGTGCCATGCATTATTTACTAGGTGGCAAATCAGTCTTAAACCACCCTGAGAAGACGCTTGAAATTGCCTTCAGACTCTTATGTAAGCGTTAAGTTCCTCTCTAAAACACTTGGTAATTTAGTTACTTCATTAAAGTTGAATACTACTGTTATCAAACCGCTTGGTTTCGTAATACAAGTGTATAGTTCTGGAACCAAAAAGCACAAGCATACGAAGGTAGTTAGGCTTTCTTTTGTGTTTGGCTTCACTGGTTATAGTTCCTCTAATGTATAATTGAATAACTCACGCGATATAGATTTGGTGTTGTCAGTCAGAGTCCAAGTTTTTACTCCTCCAGAAGTTGATTTGCTGACAGTTCTCGGTTACTCAAAGGCAGCAGCACAATTTTCCGAAGAAAGCCCCACACAAGAAAGACAATAGCAACTGCGGCCTCTTTTACGTTTACAAAATAAACAGAAGAGAAAAGGAAAAGGGAGAATAAAAAGACTGTGAAGGGAAGGGAAGCCCTGTTAGCATCAAATCTATGAGAGCTGCTGATGGGCCTATAGGCCTAAATACGGCTATAACCTTTTGTGGCCTTGTGGTATGGTACGGTTTTGGTATGCCAATGATGTGTATAGCCGTGCGGTTCTTCTTCGTTTTTTTTTTCTTTCTTTTTCGGGGGCCGTATAAAAATAAATAAAAAAAGAAGGGAAGAAAAGGAAAAACTGGCTTTGACCGCCGAAAACCATTTTTTTAAATCTCCTATTTTCTTACCCTGTACGCCTCCTTTTAACTCCCAGCTAATTTGTAGGTCTGAAAACGAAATTGCGAATTTTTCTAAGAAAACCAAAAATGAAAACAGATAAATTACTCCGAGTCTCACAGACTTTGTTCCCGAATTGAACTCGAATCAGACTTGAAAGAGCGAAAAGGAGATCCCAATCACGAATGGATTGTCGTTGTTGCCGTGCTAGTAAAAGCGATTGTTACTGTCGTTTAGGCTCCGGATAGGTGTTTCACAGTCAAAAGAGATTGGGATCTTTGAAGGTATGTCAGATTTCTCGTTGTACAATTATCGAATTTTTTTTTTCGGGTTGCCACATCAAACCGGTGTGTGGAAGCGTCGACAAAAGTGAAATATTTTAATTTTTTAAACGGGAAAAGGGACTCTGGGGGAAGTTGCACGTTTTTTGAGAGACTGGAGCGTATCTTTCCGAATATGTATGTGTCCTCATCAACACTCGTTCCCGAAAAAGGGGCTATGTTGATGTTGTTGGGTCGCGTGATGGAAAGCCCATGTCAACAGGTAAAGCCTTCACACTTAGCACCCTATCGTGAGGCCTGCTGCTCCCATATGTCACGCCAACCTAACCTGGTCAGAGCCACCTATCTCACCCAGAAACATATAGAAAAACCAAAGGGGGAAAAAAGTATGATCAAACAACAAGCTCCAGACCTTTGTCTCTCTACTGAAAAAAAATAGCCAATGGATGAACTCAGGCTTTCCAAGTGACCTTCTCCTACTCCGACCGTATCACCTTTCCAAAGTGTCAGGTGGTGTAGTATTGGCCGGTACCTACTGGTACTTGTGTTTTGGGAACCAAGCTTAATAACGCCACTTTTTATAAATCGCTTGTTTTTCAGCATTTATTTCATCTTTGCGAGCAAGACCAGCCCGGGAAATGTCAAGGGAAATTTAGAAGCAATTTTTTTTTTTACTTGAGAGTAAATCCTTACACGTGGAGCATAAAACACGGTTAATTACAGATTATTAGCTCCTGTTTCATTCATTCTGAAAAAAGCATGAGCACTTGAAATGTTACATCCGCGATGAAGACCACTTTTGGCTGAAATTGGTGCCTCACTTTGACCTCCTGGTAACCGTACTGGGAGGCAGTACTTGCTCTTCCAACCATGCTTGCGACTGAATTTACACGAGTCAGATGGTTTTCTTCAACAACGCCGCAGCAATTACTGTCGTCATTGATTTCATTCCTTCGTGTTGCTCCTTTCGTTCGTAAAACTAACGAAATCTTTCAAGATGTTGATCAGTATGTTGGAATGGAGTTGTTCTTTCGCTAGATCTAATCATTTAAAAATAGTATATAAAATATCAAGAAATTGTAACAGCACTTAATAATCTACTCAATATTACGAAGTATGAGAAGCAAGCTTTGCTCTGATTTGCCCTTTGCATATTTTTTTTCAATCTTACGTTTTTCAAAGAATAAAATTTAGAGCCGGAAAAGTCGAAAATGGAAGTTTGCAGAATTGGCAATCTGGTGACAACTTACCATTTGTTTGCATTCTCCACACCACCAATGTGTGAAAAACATGCGAAAAGTTCAAGTTGCCCTTTTCCTTGCCTGTCTAAACCCAAAAGGGAAGGGAGTTTTCCATTGTGAAAGAGGGAAAGCATCATTATCTGCCTGGCTGCACCACTTTGGGCATCCATCTACATCGTCTTTTTCCTTCGTGGATTTGGGTTGGTTATTTTGGCTTTAAAAAGGGAGAATAGATACAAATGGAAAAGACACTTGGTTATCCCAGCACATATACCTTATAGATACTAGTGGAGAACAACGCCTCAATGAGCGCTAGGCATGGATATCTTTTTACACAGACCAGTTTCTCTCACACACACACACACAAAAGATATGGAGGGACTATCTTTTTCTTGTCGCCTTATAGATCTTCATCTTTTTTCTTCTCTTTTTTCGGGGGGTAGGGGCAAGAGGGCCAAGGCAGCTAATATCACTTGTCCTTTTGTGTCTTGGGCTTTTCAAGTTTTTCCACCTGTGGTGAAGCTTTTGTCATCCCATTCATATTCCGAGTTTCTCAAGTCACATTGCACCATATAGTATATATCCATAGCTGACCCCAATAAATATACCAGTACCAGGGTTTAACAGACAAACCATCCAATCCCGAGCCCAGGAATGTGTTGTTCGGACAAACATCCCCCTGTGTCACAAGCCTCCTTAGCGTCTTGATGATCCTCCGAGTTCATGTAGGAATTCAGGACTTTAGTTATTCTGAAATGCGCCTCTTCTATAACCCTTTGAGAACACTGTTCTCAAAGGGTTATAGAAGATTGTAGTTTCGGTTGTACTGTTGAACAGCTGTTCAACAGTACAACCGAATTCCGCATAGACACATCTCGATGGTGTTGGTGTCGACAGGTTTTAAGTGTCTTAGGCCGTTAAGGAGCTGTTCAAATCACTTGGGGAGAATGGAAATCTTTCCAAAGTTTTTTCGGTTGTCATTTCTAGGACGGCTCAAGTGATTTAAGAGATTTAACCGGGTTAAAAGCAAGATTGTGTTTCGAAAGAGAGGATTGTGTTCAAGTCAAACATCCCGAACTTGGTAATTTTCCGTGATTCTCAGGATTTCAAACGTGATTCCTTACAATTCCTATTAGACCGTGCTTGGCTAAATGTACTCAATTCGGTTGAGATCCACATGGCTACGAGAGAAAATGCGTTCAAGTCACACTGGCAGGAGAAACAAGAGTCCCAAGGGTTTCTAGATGATTCTGACGATTCCATGAGTACTTGTATGACATTGTAGAAAGCAAAAGCATTCAAATCGATTTGTTGTGAACCTAATAAAGGATAATAAACAAATGGAGAAATCTAAAAATATACAATTAAAAGCGCAATACTTGATTCTTAAATTCAGACAGATTCTTTCAAGTTTAGTTCCGGATAGAATGTGTGATATTGATCAATACTTTCCACTTTTCAATGAATTAATGATTTTCAAAAAACACGTATTCTCTGTTGGTTTATTTCAAGTTGAAGTAAACATTTGGAAACCATTTGGATGAAAAAGGGAAAAATTTGGTACGTTTGAATGAAAATTGATGTGGTAGTAAGACAAGATACGGGAGAGTGTATATTAACTTACATATTTGTTCAAAGCCTAAGAAAGGAATGCAAAAGTGAGTGGAAAAGGAAAAAGGGTCAAGTGACATTTGCCATGATAGTGGAAGTGATGAGGCAAGTCGGAACCCAAGACTGATAAAAATGGGAGCTATCAGGCTACATAATGGTGTCTGAAGTTTCCAAGGGACACTGACGTATGTACTGCATTTACGTACAACCATTTTTTTAATTTTATTTTTTAAGAGAGGAGAGTTCCAAACATACTTAACATACAACAACATACCCTGAGGAGTTTCTTGAGGGAGAAAAATTGAATGGAGTGGTCGTTTTTAAAGAGGTCTCATTAGTTTTGGGGGCTCGTAATGGATTATGTAGAGAGCACACCACTGATTGTGTCCCCTTCAGTGTTATTAAGATTTGGAAAGGTTGGGTTGCCTTTTTGTTTTTTCCTATCGAGAGTTGCGGTTGAACACATAAAACTTTGGTGGTTGCTGGTGGTATTTTTTTCATTTTGTCGTCTTGGGGTTTTAGGTTTTGTCTGTCGCGTACAGGCGGGGCATGTCATTTCAGATTGTCTGACTCAGGGAGAAGGTTCAGCCAATGCATTGGGGACAGGGGCGGGGTATTCGACACTTTCTTATACCTGCCACCACACTATTGTCCCCAACACACCTGTCCCCCACAAAGAAAAAACTGTCTGTAGACACATGAAAACCGCAAAGTGTCACACACAAATCAATTTTCATTGACAACAAAAAATTGGGGGGAAAATGGAGAGCTTGGCACGGGTTCGGGTGGACATTGAAGTGGCACGTTGACCCTCCGGTAACTGCCCTAGAAATCGGTATTTGCTCCGCGAATGGAGTTTATTTACTAGAGGACTATGTCTGTTGCAGTTCCTTCAGCAGCGCCGCCGCAATTACAGCTTCAATTAGTCTAATTTGGCGAGCGTTGTCTGGTGGCGCAGGCCTTGCGCACGGCTGAAGGTTCAGGTTGGATCAGCGGATGGCTCCCCCAGGACAGTTTTAAGTGTTTTAAATCCAGTTTAAATTGTCGCTTGGTTTGTTGGATCAGTTTTCTATAGGAGAATAGACTGCTGCTTTTTGCGTTTCTAAAAACTAAGCTTTTTCTAGCCTTAACGCAAATATTTTTAGTCCTTTTTATACTTAAAGTAATTCCCTTCTTAAAAAAAGGACAGTTGGAGTAAGCTTCTATTCTAATAAACTGTGAAGGATAACTAATTAAATCATATGCAGTTAGCGAGTCTAGAGACTAGCGTAAAAGCTTTTAGGCATTGGCAGGGAAATTTGGTTACATTTCGAATCGCTTTTTACCTTGAACCGCAAGATATCAAATCTTTTTTTTAATCTTTGACTTCTTAAGCAAATTAATGAAAGCCATAGGGACTTTAAATGTCTGCTCTTAAAGCATACTGGGCAAATACTTGTTAAATGGGTTAGTTACTAACGCTCTTGTGTTTTCAACTTAAATTAATTAATTCCCGAAGTTTTTAACATTTTAATCTGTCTTTACTCATGAAGTTCTATTTCAGAACGATTTTTTTAAAACTTTTTTTTAGAGCAAA
This sequence comes from Lepidurus packardi, assembly GCA_023053545.1. Classification (NCBI taxonomy): domain Eukaryota; kingdom Metazoa; phylum Arthropoda; class Branchiopoda; order Notostraca; family Triopsidae; genus Lepidurus; species Lepidurus packardi. The sequence continues at coordinate 2,910,808 of JAKZAN010000007.1, read as the reverse complement.
CAAGTTTTCGCTCTTCAACGTAGTTGTATTTTTATCAGAGTAAGCATTTACCTTAAAAGACAAAAGGTTCGGAGTCATTCAGGTCACATCTTTTAATTGTGTGGGTTTTTTAGATCGTTTAAATGTCCATTTGCAGCCATTTGCGGCAATCTGCTCCAAAAAAAGTTCGATTTGCCGCATAGGGGGCCTCAAGGGGCCAGCAACAGGAACTTTGCTTTTGGATTGTCTGATAGTTTGGTTTTCTGGAGCTGTCTACCAGGAGCGTGTCAATTAGGAGTGTCAATTAGCGCAATTGAAGCGTCTGGACATTTCAAGTCATGAGTTCTTCTTTTTATTATTTAGGACGCGAAAGAATGACTCGAGGACAAAAGAAGTTCCCCTAAAGCAAGATTCTATTCTTGCCCAATGATAAAAGGGTGGGCATAAGCATAGAATCCAGTAAAGGGGAGGGAGGTAAAAGAGTTCTTCGGAGAGAGATGATGGCTGATCTCTGAATTCACCTTGATAGGCAGGCGTGTAGAAGGCCATAGATCACTCCACTAATGACGCCTTTTTCTGCCTCTTCTCTTTCTCTTTTCTTTCTTCGCTGTTCAAGACTTGTCTGTTCCCCCACCTGAGAGTCCAGAGAACAGACTCTTTAAGCTAAAAAAAAAAAAAAAAAAAAAAAAAAAAGTCCCCGAAGTGGTAGAGAGACCAAAAGCTTCTTAAAACGTTTTTGGGGTTTGGGAAAGTGGCTAAAAAAATTAACGACCTCAAAGACAACGTAAACAACATCCCCCCCCCCCTGGGATAAGTAACATTGTGGGTGTCCCTTTCTTTTAAAAATACTTATTTTTATAGGGATCTCTATTCCCCTACTTTTTCTATTTTTTTAAAAGTATTTTATGTTTCCCACCCTTAGCCAGTACTTTTGGGACAAAGCTGTTACAGATAACAACTGTTTATTTATTTTATACTATACTGGTTTACTTTGTAACTTACTGTGAGTACTGTGAGACTATTTTGGGCCTATCAAACGATTTCAAGAGAAGTTTCGGGCAGAAATGGTTTCAGAAAGAAAAAAAGAAAGAATAAGAGAGAAAAGAGAGAAGAGTTGAAAAGGAACGAGAGGTTTGTAATCATTGTCCCGGGGCAGCTGTTGACCCCATGATTAGGCCGGCCGCTTAATGGGGACTGGCGTGAGGGAGGGGCACCCACTAAAGAAGGTGCCTCGCGCGCACACATCTACAAAATGTAACTTTTTTTTAAAGAAAAATTGAGCGGTAAGAGTAAGTTTTCATTCCCTGCTGCAAATCCTTGCAATTGCCTGTTTTTTATTTGTAAATATGTTTGGGAAACTACGCTGGTTTTTTGGATCAAGTTTGGGGGGGGGGGGTAGAAATAGGGATACTTATGGTTAACGCAATGTACTACGTACAGTCTATTACTTCTGCAGAAGACATTCTTTTTCTATAGTAGACTTTTAAGTAGATGTAATAGACAGCGCAGAAGGAATTAAAAGGGACACGCTAAAAAAAACATAGGTTGTAAGCAGCTGACTGAAGACAACTTATTACAAGGGGCCGGTACATGATCCGCCCTCTTTCGGGCCTTCCATTTTAAGGCCAGAGTCTATTTTTTAAGTTTCTTTTGTTGCTTGGGGTTGCAAAATCTGGTATAACGTTGCTTTATCTGTACATTGTTAGCGTGAAAGAGTTGGGAAGCATCACTACTTCAAATTTCGAAGAAATTGAGGGTTCTTTAGAAAGCGGAAGTTATGGATACAATAGGAGAACAAGGGGTATTTTATCTGTGTAGAGCTTTTTCTCCAGTTAATCCCTGCCTGGTTTACCGATGGCAGGTCGGCATAGGGAGGCCTGGACACAATATTGTCGCCTAGGAACCTTGAGCGGGTACATTCCTTAACACACTGTTTATATCTATGCCCGATGGAAAGTTCGAGAAAGAACAAAATTCTCTGTTGAATTCTTGACAGAAATTCCAAAATGGCGTACGCCAAATTGGGCATAGTTTACTTTTGACAAGGCTTTCGTTGTTTTACGAATTCCGTTTTGGGTTGGGAGTTCGTCGAATTCTCTAATTAATCCTTGGTAAAAGGATTAACTATCCAGAAAGTTTGATACAGCAAGATACCCTTCGTTTTCCTACTGTGGTTATGGACGCGCAGGTTGAGTATTAAGATGGATATCGGGAATTTGAGGGATTTTAAACCATTTTGCAGGGAAGTATTTCGGATCGTTTTTTGCAAAGGCATTTCGCCCTTTTCGCACTTTTGAAGTTATGAAGTACTTAAAAAAGAAGGTAAATTGCGCCTGCGCTGCTGGGGGTAAGATGCCAGGGGTGCAGACGGAGGGTGCATAGGGGTTGTAACCCTTGTATTTGCACTTCGGGTACGGTTGCAATGAACTGTTACACGAGGTTGCATTTTTGGCGAATTGGCGCGAGACCTGAATACAGGGTGCAAATTTGGGGTGGGAAATGATGGACCAGCCAAAACCCATGGAGATGGAAAGGGTACAGAAATGTACAGAAGTATTGATCAGTTGCTTTCTTTGCTTTCTTGGAGTTTTCCATTGCAAAAGTTGGGTGGTGTTCCGCCGAACAGGGAAAAGCGACACGATAAAGGTCGCGCGCTGGAATAGGACTTGTTTTAACTTCGCATGGCAGTTATTTCAACATGTGGCGGCGAAGAATGGCTTTGATCTTATGAGAAGCTTAAAGCGCCTCATGTGCCCCCTTTCGCATTGGACTGTGGATTTTCCCTTCTGGGCTTTTATGAGTTTCTCGGGAAATAGTATAAATATAAAAACGAGACCTTTCCCCCCCATCAAAACCCCCCTGCAAGCTGTCATTGTGCCATTTCTGTTTCCCCAAGACCTAACTAATTAAGCATTTGGTGACGGTTTCTGTTCGCAGCGGTCATCGATGTCCTTTTTTTATTTTATCTAAAGACAAGGGGGTAGATAGAATACAAACTTCGGCTTAGAGTGTTTGATGTTGGAACTAAAGATTGGCGAGGAAATTACTATGTAGTGACGTCACTACTCGAAGATTCCAGTATGTGTATGTGTGCTAAAGAACAATCGTAGCGCGAAGCATTCGAGACGATGAGCTCATTGCAAATTGACATTGAGGGAGTTTTTAAAAGTAGAGGAAAATGCTTTCAAGAGGGACAAATTGACTTTAGGGCGATGGAAATGATCAATCTACGGTGTTGAAACACAATGTTGACGTCGCCGTGTCCGGTTTTAACTAATGACTCCTCTTTAACTTTACCGTTGCAGTCTAGAAAGCAGGAATCATTACACAAGATGTAGATCGCTGCTAACAAAAATATCCGGAAAGACTTATTGAGCTATAACAATTAAGTAGTCCGATTTAATTTAATTTAGCCCTCAAGGGAAAGGACATTGTGACATCACCACTTGGTTGCGCCGTCCTTTGCCTCGTACTAAGTATGAACTGTAACAGTCAACATATTGATAAATCTCAGTGCCCGGGGAGATATGATGTTATTACCCCCAGTCTAGAAACGCAGATCGTTTTTGCAAAAAAAAAAGTTTAAAAAAGGATTTAAATTATAATGTGATATCATACGAGCCAAAGTTAGTATGATTACCAAAATGTTCGGGACTGTTGGTTCGCTGACACGTGCAATGTGTCAGAGCTATATAAGTGTATACGAAAAAAAAGAGGGGGGGGGGGGGGGGGGGTAGGAGCCAGTTTTAAGTGTATAGCTAGCTCTTGGGCAAAATCTCTCAAAACAGGTTTTGTTTTCCTCTGATCCATTTTACATACCAAGTTCAAACCAAACGCACTCGGGAAAATGAAAACAAAAATGAAAAAGACAGGACAGGAGCAGTTCCCAGACTCCGGAGTTCTCCACATGCATGTGAGGGAAAAAAGGAGGGAGGGGTAAAGGGAGGGTAAGACAGGGACCGGTAGCTTCTTAAGCGCCGAAGTATTTTGGCGACTTTTTGGTGCGTGTTGATGTTGAGGTGATGTTCCCGCGGTCAAGTCGCCCAAGTTTCTTCTCCTCACTGGCCTTCTCTATCGCATCTCTCTTTATTCTCTCGCTCTCGCATCTGGCTCGCTGGCTCTCCAGCTCCCGCAAGAGTCTCTCATTCGAACATAAGAGGAATCCTATAAGCGAAAAGGGGCTTCTCGCCTGGAGGGACCTGGTTTTTTGATCCCGTTCCTTGCATTGCCAACACCGAGAGACGACAGGTGACCGACAAAGCAATGCCTCGTTTGTCATTGCTAACGGGTTTTTGTTCACCTCCATATCAACGCACATCCATCATTCAATCACCCCTCTGCCACTGTTTGGCTACACGCTTCTTACTTACTACCCCCCAAGCCGTTTTTTTTTCTGTTTATATTTCTTTTATGGAGCGAAATTTGGAAATGTTGTCAGTTTTTCTAAAATTTTTGCATAGGGAAAGATTTGGGAAGTTCTAGTTTGAGTGAGGGTTTCAGGGTAAAACGGCGCCCCAACAGACCCAAAAAGGGTGTGTCTAGTCCGCTTGTTCCTTTTAAGTTTTATCCCCTTTTCCTTTTCAAGTTTCGTCCCTTTGGAGCATATAAGAAGAGATAGGTGTAGCGTTTTTTTCTTCTTCTTATTCTGATATTGCCAAGTTGTCTTTCGTCTTTCTTCATGGGGACACATACACGCACGCACGAATGCATACATACACAAACCCGAATAAAAACAGGTTATCTTTTGGAGAGGGCCCTTGTTTTTTTTAAGGATTCCTTGCCCAGGGATTGTCACTTTAACTGTCGCCGATCGACTTGGGCCAAATAATTCATTTAAATTTCCCAAAATTGAGCGGTTAAACGATTTGAAGCGGTAGAGGCACTATGCTTTTTCGCCCCCGTGCCCGTGCAGTTTGGGCCGTTAACCCCGTAGCTCCCTCATATAGAGCAGTAAAAGGGGCTTCGCAAAACTGTTCAAACTATTAAGAGTTTTGACCGAACTTCGAATAAACACTTGACAGTAATGTAGGGTACATTGCTTGTTTCTTGCAAGAATCTGTGATGTTTTGAAGTTTCTATAAACTAAATGGAAAATTTTCAAAAGAGAGAGAGAAACTGTGCCCACGAATACAAAGCTGGCCTCTTTAGTACAACTTAGAGACAGTCGTTGTGTACCCTAACTGTCGATAAAGATACCGAATCGAAGATGGGTTAAGGTATAGGTAGAATGCCTTTATAAGAACGAACTAATTTGAAAGCTAGCGTAAGCCTTTGATTCACGAAGGTTTATCTAGTTCGCAAGGGCTGGAAGGTAAACTTTACATCCTCTTCTCTACCTCTCTCTCTCTCTCTCTCTCTCTCTCTCCCTCTTTTATAGGTGCTCCTTTTACCTTTCCTTTCTTATTCTTTATTTTTCAAATTTTTTTGGTTGGACTTTTAGCTAGCTTCATTTAAAGCTTCTCTCGGCGGCCATGTGGGTTATATATCCACCATGGATGGCCGAACTCGTATATACTTTTCGCAGGGTCTTTTTCGATGGTCGTTTTTAGGGGGTCCTGCCCCGCGCCCCGGCTCTGGGCCAAATTATACGTTTCTCGTCAAAATAACGGCCGTAGCCTTGGAAAAGGCGACGTTGTGCATAATCTTTGGCTGGAGCTTTTGCTTTGTAGCTCTGGGCCATACCAACTACAACTTCGCGTTTCCTTCCCTTACCTTTTTTCTTTTTAATTTCTCAAACTTTCCCAAAAAACTTTCATTTATTTGACATTTGCGGCTAAATAGAATAAGGTGCATGATTTAGTCTTTCAACGTTCGAAGGAGAAGCAGGATCGAAGAGCTACTCATTGCATCATAAAGAGGGTTAGAAACAGAACAGGACTTGGGAAGCTGGAAAATACCTTTACCCTGCTTCCTTTATATGGTTCCTCTAAGAAAGTTATGCATCTCAAATGTGTTATCAGCTGATGGCATCGAGTAATAGCAGTGTCTTGTAAATGTAGAAAAATTGTGAGTTTCTTCAAATTTAAAAGGAAATTCGGCTCTAAACCAAAGAATAACTTTGGTTTGGTTTGAGATAAAGAGGGAGGGCGGGGCTAACTCTGCACGCGAAATTCCAATTGTTAATAGTTTTTTAACCCAGAAGCTATATGGGAAAAGCTAACGGAAACCCCCTTTATTCTGTTTACTCAAAGTTGTGTGGGACTGAGAGAAACGATTGTTCTCTAATTGCAAGGCCAAAGTCAAGGGAGGCTTTTAAGTCTTAATTAGGTCTGATGAGCGCATGACATGGTCCTTTTGTTTTGCCCTTTTCGTGTGCCTCAAAGACTTGCCGAGTTGCAGTACCTCTCGATCATGGGAAAGAGCTCAAGGATATGTAGAGGAAGAAAGGTTCCAGTTTGTTGTTGTCTGCCACAGTCTTTTATGTAGGAGTCGTGTGGGAATCACGTGGAATCACTATTGGTTGCTTTCTTGATGTCATGGGAATCGCTACTTTGTGCAGTGTTTCATAATTGGCTTGAGTCGAACTTGGGAACGAACCGAGTCAATTGTTACAGTTAAGTCTATAACCATTGAATCGGAATCCCCAAGTCAACAGAAACGAGTGATAGTTATTGCTTTGTGAGAATCATCCACTACACATTTTACTCCGCAAACTCGTAAACTGGATACGGGTTCTAGCTTTTAGAGTAACCAGAAAGTTCTTCAACATCATTAACAAAGTCATTTTACAGTGTTTGTTAGACAACCTCGCCAAGAATCAGGGAAAGTTGCTGGGACAAGTGTAATTTACTTGGTAATTGTAATTGCAGTTGACTTATTTCTGATCCTGTTTCAGAACCGTACTTGTGGTAGTGAATGACAAGTACCGTCAGAAGTAGCGTAGGTTGAGAAATCAGTTGAATCATTGCACAGGGTAGTTTGTTATAAAGCAAAACCCAGAGGGCCATAAGAATCGGTATCATACTACTTTGGTACACAATTCTAAATGACTTTGATACAACATCCAGGCAGTAAGGTTTGACGAGAGTGAAGACAAATTGAATGGGACTTCTATGGAGATAAATCTTGTGAGGAATTAACCCCCCGGACAGAGCGTGTGACAAGGTAAAATTCCCCCACATAAAAAGCCCGAGCGATCTGTTGAATTTGTTTGCCGTTGGTGTGTCGCGTCGTCTGTTTAAGCGGCGATGATGAAGACAAATGTGCCGTCCCATTTATTTCTTAAAGCAAGTCAACATCCTGGAGAGTGCATTTTCCCCCCTTTCTGGATGTGATGGTGGGGATTCCCTCTCCTTCCTTTTCCTTTCCGTTTCCATATAGCGTCTATAAATATGTGCGTACGTAAGGGGATGATATTTTAAGCGGAGAGGATAAAGAGAACGAGGAGAGCCAAAAAAGAGCAGGTAGAAAAAAAATTTGAGTTAAAAGACAGGAGTCGGCGCAAGAAAAAGCTTGTGTACAGGTGCTGCCCTTTTCCTTTGCCCTTGTAGCTGCTGCGGCCAAGAGCGGAGCCATTTTTACCTTTCGGGGGCCGCCTGCTGTGCCGCCTGCTGGCTGCGTGAAACATGACCGCATTTGTCTTGCTTTGGCGTGAGCCAGGCGCTACTGCACATTCCATAACCTAACCCTGACTTTCTTTAACAAGCTAGGTACACTTCCATTTTTCGCCTTTTTTCCTAGTCTCTTTAGCTTTAAAAAAAGGATCTGGACGTGTAAGTTTATACCAGTCGTGTGACGGTGAAACGGAAGAAGTTTTTACTTTGGAAACTTGGATTTACATGAATTCGTGTAGGTGTATTTGTACATGATTTTGTATGTAATATAGAGTGAACGGCGCAAATTCGAAAGCTAATTCGACGGTACTGACCCCTTTAAGTTTGCGAGCTAATCCATCCAATTTAAGATTTGATATCTTGAAAGGTATTGATATCGATATCTGTGTTACCGCGGTGACGGGATGCTATTCGAATTTGGGCGGGAAGACTGCGAAAAACTGTTATACATAAACAAAATCGTGATTGCTCTTCTTGTGTTTAAGAATTGAGGTGGGCCTGTTAGGTTAAATGGGTTTTGGAGGCTAGGAGGAGCCGGGTATTTTTGGAATTCCAGAGATTGTATAGACTTCTTTCCTTCCCGTTCTTGTCTTGAAGTTAAAAAAAAAAAATGAGGAACGGAGGGTGGGGGGTCAATAATAGTCTCAGGCCAGCTCTGCAATCAGCAGTAGTAGTTTTCCTGAATCTTGAAGGTTCTAGCCCACCAAACTCGCGAGAAATGACCGTTTGGCGTGAGGCATGCGCAATGCACACCGCAGGGAAACCCGCGTTTTTTTTTTTTTTATTACAGCTTCATTTGCTTGACTCCCCGTCGGGAAAGCCGACATCTTTATAACGTTCATGAATAGCCTCGGTGGCTCGGGATAGTGTAAAAGCTTGTGTATACAGTATATCGTTAACAAGAATGAAAAGAGCTTTTGGAAGCTCAAAAGTCCTCAAATCCCAAAGAGCCCAAAGAAGAACTCATCTTCTTCTTCTCCTTTTTATACTGGGAACACGAAAGCGTGACGACCGCTATTAGCCACCCTGTCAAAGGGAGCTACGGGGGCAAGCTTTCCACCAACATAATGACGGGGCCAACTTTTTTGGCGGGGGATTTATTAGTTTAGTTCGGCCACCAACTCCAAAACTTGACTTTTATCTCTTTCTTTGTGTCAATCTGGCACGTGGGCCTTTTTGTTTTATTATTGAATGTGTTGGTTCTTTAGAAAAATTGTACGGAGATTTTTCCTTCTTCCTTTTTCCGGGTGGGTAAATTTAAAATGTTTATCCGACCCCGATGTGCATGCACAAGGATAATGTGGCGTGACCCGCAACCCGCGTTGACACTAATGGGACCTCCTGCGAGAAATTTATTCTTGACTGTAGGCCATCTTTTCCTAATGTGTACATATGGGTGTACATTTCTAGATCTATAACTCTATATTACGAAACACAATGTCTCTAGATATGTGAACACAACAACGAAAATACCTGGCTGTAATTGGATATTTCCAAACTAGTGTCAAAAGTTTGACATGAGTTATAAAAATTCGTTTCTAAATTAGCTGTAAACTTAAAGTTGTAAAACTGGAGGTAAAATAAATTATATTATTAATGTGCGAAATAAAGCATTGTAATTGCATGTCAGGTAGGAAGTTATAAGAAATTACTTAGACCTGTTGAAGTTGTCTCTAAACTACAGAAAATGTCTAAACATAAGTTCGTACACTTTCTCCCAAATTTATTTATATTCCCGAATGGAAACTTCCATCAACTTCTTAATTCAGAAAGTCTGAATATATATAGAGCTTTCCTAAGGATGAAGTTTACAAGTGTGCAAAGAATTGCAGAGAACTTGTGTTTGAGGTCGCTTGGTTCTTTGCAAACGTCTGAAAAGTTTATTATCCCGGTTGCAAAAGCAAAACTTCGGCTGCTGGACAAAACACGAAAAGCCCTCCAGGGCTACCAACTCGTCGTTTCCCGTCGAAAGCAAGCCCACAAGCACCAAACCCTAAACTTTTACACTGTAGCGAAGCACTCCAGAAGATAAAACGAAAACTGAAAAAAAAAAAAAGTCTAAGTCGCCTGGCGGAACCCAAATCCTTTTCGGAATGAAAAGGAAAAAAAGGGGAGGAGAAAAAGTTCTCTCATCCGTGACTCTTCTTATACAGTGTTAACCAACTTAGTTCATTTTCGTTCATCTGCTCTGTCTCTCTCTCTCCCTCTTCTCCTGTCTCTCTTGAGTGAAAGAGCAAGAGCCTAAGAGTGTGTGTGTGAGAGAGGAGAGACAGAGCGAGAAGGTAGAGAAGACTGCTAGTGTCTTCTTAAGCTAATTACAGGGCCAGTAAAGCCATGATAACGTCCCTTAAGTCCTAATGTAGCCAGCATATCTAGAAAGTTGCTCCTAACGCCGCTTTTGGTACCCTGTATAGGCCAAGCTTTTTTTTATTATTTTTATTCTTATTACATTGTGAACTAATATTATGATCCTAGATGTCCGCCCTAAAAAGGAACAACTCTAAAGGACTAAAAGGAGCAGAAGCTTAAGAGCTTTCCGTAAGCGTTGCTGATGTCTTTTATGCGAGCGGATGGAATTGTGCCGCCATTTTCTTTCTTTCTTTTTGTGTAAGAGAATAGGAGAATCTTGTTGGGAAGGCTTTCCAAGTGTGGATTTGATATGTGGACGAATGAGTAAACCTTTAAGCTTGTAGTACACGAAATGGGAGTTGTTGAGATGAGATTGGGTGCGAAGGCAACATGAAGTTTTACCAGTAGTTGCGCGAAAGAGGAGTAAAAAGAGGCTGCTGGTTTTTGCTCTCTCTTTTCTTTCTCAGTCAGGGAATTATGTTGCCACTTGGACTAAAGAGGAAGGTTTTTTCTTTGTAATTTTTTTTTTGAGAGTGTGTGTGTACGTGGAGAGGGTATGGACTTTTTGGTTGGCAGAGTTAAGAGAGAGAGAAGCGGCGGGGGTCCCCGGTTAGCTGTTGCATGGTGTCGGCTGTTGTATATATGGCTGCCGCGCTACAAAAGTGTTGTTATGATAAGTGGGCTTCCTTCGGCATTATGGATGCGTTTTTAAATGAAGCGCAACAGGCGACTGCTCAGTTAGATAATGAATGGCGACGTTATCGTCTTCTAAAAAGAGAAAAACAAAAAGGGGCATCAGAGGCTGCTGCTGCTCTCTTCACCTGTACACACAGCTGTACAGTCTTAAAAAATGACTTCTTTTTCATTACTGCCTAGAAGACGTATTATGTTTCTTCGAGTAGGGATTATAGAAAGTGTACGTGATAGAAAAATAAGAGAAAAATACGAATTGTATTTTCGAGCTGTATATTTGTTTGTGGAAAATTGGAATTCTTTGTCAGCGACGTCATCGGTATATTAAGTTATTATGAAATAGGTTACTAGTGAGTTCGGAATTCAGACGAAGGAGTTACATTTGTTACAATGTGATTAATTTATAACAATTAACTTTAGATTAAATTGTGAGGATTAACTGAAGCTTTATTTAATCTTAACTTAATACTCAGGGGAACTTAATCCGCGTAGCAGATTAGCGCAAATTAAATTACAGATGAACTTAATTGCCAGTATAGCACATTGCTAATATGAAGTTGCAATATGTTTTGACTTTATTTACAGCTAATGTTGTAGTTACTTTTGTGGTAATTGCACTTGATAAAATTGAGTTCTATTTCAGAGCGAAAATTATTGTTATTATCTCTAAAGTGGAACAATTTTCGTTCGGAAATAGTTTAGTCCCATATAAAGTTTGTGCCGCCTTTTTTAAAAAAAGGAAAACGAATTCCCGAATGACCCTTTTCTTCCAGTTGTCACGTTTCACTCAGACTAGTCATTTACATTTATATTGCAAGAAGTAAAGAATCGTAAGGTCTGGACAGATTAGAACAACAGCGCCACCGCTACTATTCTGCCCTCTCGTTTTTTTTCCAATTTTCCCTTTAAAATTTTTTGTTCCCACTCCGTGACCTCTAATAATGTGGCTATGGGCCTGCTAAAAATTAATCTCCCAAAGCGGATGCATGGTCTGGCGCTTTTCGATTAATCATCCTTGGCTTAATCGATAAGGACTCTTGGTATTTTCTTTTCTTTTTTTTTTTTGTTTTCCTGTCGTGGATTTCCATCATCATCATCATACAGCTTTTACTTCGCTCCAATCCGGTTGAAAAGTCAAAACTAAATAAAAAAAAAATTAAAAATGGCTCCCAACATATACGTATATACAGTACGTAGCGCACCACATATACAACGCATAGAACATATACACATAACAACAAGCAACATCTAACGAATATCAGACGTTGGAAAAGAAAGGTGCCAGTTAGGTTCAGCCCCTTTTCTTGTCTATGCGGCGCCCTCGATTTTATATTTATTATGATTTGGGGGTATCGTCCTTATTATATGAGCGTGAAGGAGGATCGGTAATTTTTTTCCACCAATCCGTTTTCTCTCTTAAATATAAAGTATATCCACTTTAATCATTTCCTTGTTCTTCCTCATATTCCCTCCTCTCTCTCTCTCTTTCGCCCTCTTCCACTTATTCTCTCTTGTATTTTGAAAATGGTAGGTCAGGCGCGATTTATATTTTTTAAAAAAACGAGTGTTTTTTTTTCTAAAGCCATGCAAGCTTTAAAGGCACAAAAGCTTTTCGACACTATAAAAGTCCCTGAAAAAGTTTCTTTTCAAGATCGCCAAAGTGGAAGATAAGACCCCCCTCTTCTCTTCTTCTCTTTATGCTTTTTCAATCTCATAATAAGCCCACAGAGGTGCGTTTGTTATAAGCTCTTATATGTATAGACTACCCTTTTTCTGCGGGCAGCCACTATACAGATACAAAAGTACTTGGTAGTAGTGACAGCCGAGCTTCAAGTTGAGCTTCAACTTCAGTTTCATCCCCCAAGTGCACTTGAGAGCTTCTTTTCATCCATTAAAAGTGCTTATACACAAACGAGAAGGCGGAAAGAAACCTCTTCAGGTTTCCATTGGCGGGAAATTAGGAAACTTCTGAGGTAATTTGACGTGGGATAAAGGATTAAGTTACGCGGTTTTACTAGAGAAGTGAAGTTTTTGGGTGGTAGTGAGCATTCCAAACAGAAACAAATTGGTTGGCGACATGCGATGTCACTAAGAACTTTTTTTAAAAAAAATGTATTTATGGCTAAGAGATTATCACTTTTCTGGGCATATTTTCAGCTTCCTAAGGGCCCTTGGTTGTGGAGAGGTTTGTGATTTACTGTTTGAAGTTGTAGTCGGAATCGTGACGATTATTGCTAGAGTCTTCGGTGTGGATTGCCTTAAGGAAGTTTAGGTTTACAAAGCTCATTTTGCGTATCTTTCAATCCAAGTTTGGAAGAAGGTTCTGGATATTGTGATGTCACTCACCGAAATTTCCATGTGGATCATCACCATGTCTACGAAGCCTGTGCTTGTTGTTAGTGCAACTCGTGTTAGTTACTTGTTAGTACCGCCAATGGTCGCGCATCATGAAATCACTCACACAAGCCTTGTGTATCAGTAATTTTAAAGGATTTTTATCACAGAGTTCTTTGTAGCTCGTTTGTTCTTTAGGAGTTACACTGTGGTATATAATAGAGTGTTCAGGTATCTTCCAGGTATCAGCAGAAGTAGAATTTGCGAAGAGGGCTACAAAGTTGAAACAATGATCTCTTGATTTGATTCATCTCTCCATTTGATTCATCGAATAGAATGTATTGCGTGCAACGTCGGCAAGATCTTTCGGTGTCCTAATTGTTTGAATGATGTGTTTCTTAGAGAGTTGTATTAGCATATTGAAGTCTAACGTTCCATGCTTTTTCTTTATCCGAATAGTCGGGCCATCAAGACGAATCCGGACGTATTACCTAGCACGCCATGGACGCAGTTGCTGTTCAACGATTTCTGGGGGACTCCGTTGACGCACAGCGGATCGCACAAATCGTATCGGCCGCTGTGTGTCCTCAGTTTCCGGCTCAATTACTGGCTCCACGAATTCCAAGCCTGGGGCTACCACTTGACCAATGTACTCCTCCACGGTTGTGCCACGGCGCTGTTTACGCAAACTGCGCAAACGCTCTTTCGCGGCAAGCGATTCCCCGCCTGGGTCGCCGGACTCTCCTTTGCGACGCACCCGATCCACACCGAAGCCGTTGCCGGAGTCGTGGGACGTGCTGACGTTGGAGCGGCCATTTTCTTCCTACTCTCCTTCTGGGCGTATCGGCGCTATGCCTGGTACAGGACTTGTCTCCATCATGAGTCTTCTTCTTCTGCTTTTGGCGGAAAAACTGCGTCAGGAGGAGGAGGAGGACGTAGTGGTGCGAATCGGACTCCGTCGGTAGTACCAGGAAGAGCGGGAGGTTTGTTGACCATTGGTAACAAGATGGCGGCAAGTATGTGGATCCATTGTCTAGGGTGGTTTGCGCACGACGGTGGTACGAAAGGAACGACTGCCTCTCTGCACGATACGCAATGCGCAGTGCTGTGGTTACGGAAGTGGACGTATCTGTTAATGACAGTGGTATGTGCGACGTGCTCCATGTTGACTAAAGAACATGGAGTCACCGTATTAGCGGTGTGTGCCTTGTACGATATTTTGGTGCACTCCAAAGTCAAGCTTCGAGAACTGCCTTTTGTGTACTTCCAGGTAAGAAAAGAGCTCCATTTTCTGATTTTTCTATCATTCCTGAACGGCTTTGGAAACTCCCTATTCCACTCTCCGAAGATAGGATCTCTCTATTAATTATTGAATAATTAATTATAAAAATATTGAATAGGAGAATGTGTTAATAAGTCAGTCAAGTGATACGGGTGAATTAAAAAGCAACAATGAGTCGTTTAAACCTTCAAAGAACGAAGTGCTAGAAAATTTAAAAGCAATATTGACAACAATGAAAAAGAGAGTTCATCACAGCGGAGATGAAGATTCATTAGTCTTCCTTTCGCTCATATGTTCACAAGTTTCATTGTTGCCAGCGTGTTGTGGAGCTCATTAATTGTCACTTGAAATAGCTGTACGGTCATTTACGACACTTGAATGCACCATTTTGATTTCTTTGGGCTTTCCAAGTAGTAAAACTTTTTATTTTAAGATTTTTCTTACAAAAAAGAGAACAAATTGAGACAACTGTCCAAGTTGTAAAATTGTCCGTTGTAAAATACAGTTTTGTTAGCGATAAGAAGCTATCATTTAACATATTATACCCTATTAGGCTGCGAAAAAGCTCAATTTTTTAGATTTCCAAAAATTCACATCATGGACTCCCAGTTTAATTACAAGTCCTGACTACCAGAAATTTGTTTGTGAATTAGAGCAACAATAATATAATCGTGCTAAACAATCCAATTCAACATTGCACAGTTGGAATTGACTAGCAACCACCACCATACCCGTCCCAGCAATGAGATACCCCATTCAGGAGACGTCAGATAATTGATTCCGAAATCAGTCCGGTCCAAATGTTAATCCCAATCTTGAATAATGAGTCAGATACATTCTTTTGCAAGATATAATCAAGTCACATGACAGTTTGTCTCCATAAGTGTAACGTTTTAGACAAAATTTCTTTCGGGACATTTTGTACAATATTTTTTGTTTTCATCAAACGGAAAATAAAAAGAAAGGGATCTATAATCGAGAAGGCCTGTAATTATAGGATGTATTGGAAAATGAGGACCTCATAACCAATGGTTAAAGACGCTTAGGGATCATTAACGGGTTGTATTAACTCACAAGTACAGCAGAAATTAGCGAATCCTTCACAGTTAGTTACGAATTTCCTGACATAATTTCATGATTTGGGGGTGGTTATCAACATAATGCCAGGTCAGGATGACCTCACCACCTGAAACACCAAGACATGCTCGTTTTATTCCTTGAAGCAACATAATTTCCTAAAATCAGTTTTTTAAGCCAAATTTTTGCACGTTTGAAAGCTCAAAGCTTCCCTTAAACTGATCAAAGTAAATCTTCGTCAAAGGGTAAATTCTTACGTAAGCCTGGACGGTGGCAGGTAGTAATAGGTTCACAGTTCGCTACGTTGCAATTCGCAGAGTGATTCCAATTATTTTGTTTTCAGCCACGTTAGATTTTCGCTTAGATTTCAGTGGGGTGTCAAAATCATACGTAAATTTGTTAGCATTCACATAAATTGGATTGACTGTTTCTAGTACAATTCGTAGAGACTGTTTTCGAACTCTTGAACGTTGGAGGAGTGTTTAGACATCAACGTGTAAAAGAATTTGTATATCCCTCTAGAAATGGGGAAGAAGTGGACTGGAAAAGGAAAAAAAGTGAAGATGTTGGTGATGTGAACCATTTTGGGGTCTGTTTTAATGCCTTTTTTAATGACAGGCAAAATCCATGTTTTTCCAGGCCCCTGTTTGTGCGGGGCCGTGGTCTAACATGTTGTATAAAATGTTTAACCCACGCCCCGTTTTTTCAGACTCCCAAAATAATAAAAAAGGAGCAAAGATAGGGCGCTGCATGTGGTTTAGCTGTTGCCAAAAAACCCGCTTAAAAACCTCGTGATTCATTGATATGCGGTGAAAATGTTAAGCTAAAGAAGTCAATAGCTCAATTTCATGGCGCGTAAGTTGAGTCATAAAGTATATAACAGTTATGAAAACATCACCAACCGATTTTTTATGGCGTTAAGAACCCAAAGCCAAAAGCCTATTTTATTGGCTCGTATTATCCCCTTTTTCCGACCCAAACTTCCTTATGTCAAACGTCCAAATCCAATCCACTTTTTTTCTTCAGAGTTATGCATAGGAACGTGTCTAATTTGCTTATTAAACACAAACATAAATTGCTTAGAAAAATAGTTTTACTATAAAACTACTATCCCTTATATCGGATCACGTTGTTTAAATACGTTGCATATTTTAATATTAAATATGTTAAATGTATAATATTTATATATTAAATATGTTGCAAATTACAACCTATATTTAACCATAATTCACCTTTACACTGATAGCAAAATAGCTCAATCGGTTTTCGAGCTGAAACTTTTTTTCGTTCTGGAATAGAGCAATTCTCGCTCTTTACTTTTATCAATATATACATAGCAAATAATTTCTTATAGTTTAATCCCTTTCATGTCAATAGAGAAGTTATAAAATTACGATTATTGACGTGGCACCACAATGTTGAAATTGAGACACTTCCTATATTGTAATTTTACAAATTTCTGTAGTAAAGTGGCTCCAAATTCTATACTTTTCTTTTAATCTTAATAGAGTTCTAGAGTATTTTATAGGCATAAAAGGACCACTGTATTTAATACATTAGAGATTATATTTCGTCTAAGTTTCTTTTCGCTTTAAGAAAAAAAAAATAAAAATAGCTGGGACTTTGTGGTGAGTCTTATAAAGCGAGCTATAGGAAACGAAAAAGAAAAAGTTCAAGGAATATAAAGGATTCTTTGTAAGTTGCTCTGGCTCTGGGAGCAAACCTATAACTTGGGCCGCAATTTACGACGCTTACATGGGCTTTTAATGAGGGAGCACCAGCAGGAAGCCTAAAGCATATGCTTTTCAAGAGAGAGAGAGTGTGTGGCTTTTTGGTTGGAGCCAAAAGGGGCAAAGAGAAGGAGAGAGAATGGCTCGAATTTTACTTTTTCTTTAGGCTCAAACTTTTCAGAGAGACTTTAAATAAAGAAGAGCTAGGGAAGGAAGAAGAGACGAAGAGAGCTTGTGCAATTAAGTAACGAATTTTGAGTTTGCGTTGAGTTAAGCGACCTCCTGGTACGTGCAGCGCACACGGATTCCCACACACCAAGTAAGACAACGAAGGGGCCGTCATCATCGTGATGGTTTTACTCGTCGTTTGCCAACTTGCGTATATGCTTTAGCGTTCAAAACCCAAAGGAGTATTTTTATATATTTTTTATATATATTTATAAAGTCGAAAGAAAAAAAGAAACGAAAAGCAGGAGCTATGTTTTGGAAGCGAGGTGATGAGGTATAATCAGTTAGGCTCAGGTTGTTCCTGGATGGGGTAAATGTTATTTTCTTCTTCTGGAAAGAAAGCTTTGTGGTTGCGAGGTAAAAAAAACAACAGAAAAGGAAGAAGAAATAGAAGCCTTTGAACAAATCTAACGTGACGTTGGGTTGACAGTCTCAATGACTTGAAAACATTAGTCTCGTCAAGCCAAGATTGCGTTATAATGGCTTATGGGAGCCGCGCACGCTATTTGGTATAGACCTAAACGGCCCAACTACCGCGCATAATATGGTAAAATATGGAGAGCCTTTGATGTTTTAGGCTTGCAGGGTTTTATTTAGGTTCATAGATCTTTGGATATAAAACTTGTGTATCCTTGGAGCTATTCTAAGGTCAAAAAGTAAGGGATTTTGACTTTTCTTACCACCCGTAGCAGCTGATCGCCGTGTTCTTCAACAGTACTGTATTGCTGCACAAATCTCAGTTCGAGACTATTGGTATTGTGTAAAGTTCCCCTTTTTTGTCCATTATTCGTTCTGGTTGGAAAGTAGATTACGCTAAATTACTTTAGGTTAGGTTCAGTTAGGTTAATTAGTTAGGCTAAGTTTGGTTAGTCAGAAGCTTAAATACGTTAAGTTTGGCTGGATTAGCCGGTTGAATTCTTCCGAATTGCCCAATAACTTGGAAATTTCAGCGCTCAAAGTTTAGTCGAATCGATTCGAGTTTTGTTTAGTCGAGTCGAGTTGCGTCACATCTATGTCAGTTAGCTTAAAACTCCCATTAATCAACGCGCTAAAGTCAGTTATGGTTGAAAATATTCTTAGCTGGAAAAGCCTTCGGAGTGTATATGTCGCCATTACAAGCTATTCGTGTTGCATTAAAAAGAAAATAATAGCAAATTTTCTGTAATTAAGAAAGGTAGGGGAGAGGTTCTAAGTTGCGGGAGTTTTAAATTTTTTTAGAACCCGAAGTATATCCTGGCTCTAATATTAAAAGCAAAAGTGTTTGCGTAAGCCAACAGCAGTAACATAAAGGTTACGAGCTTCTAGTGCAGAATACTAATTTAGAACGTCGAGAAAGAAAATTCCCCACTGCGAAAAGAAAAAAAAAATATATAAAAATAAGGAAGCTATTCAACTTACAACTACTATACACTTCTCTATAGCTTGCAACATGCAATGTTATATTACCAACGGTTGCAAGGGCACGCATAGAAGAACAGTTTGCTGTGTCTCTTTTGCCCGGGTTTGCGTCCTCCAGACAGCCAAAGCTATCATTTAGGAAGATTAAGCCAGCAGGTTATAACATCAGGCGGACACCTGCCCCTTCCTTTTTTTCACGTATTCGAGGTGCAAAAGCGAAAGAAAATTTGTTTCTTGTTCCCACTTTTTTCCCGTTACGTATTGAAAAAAATTAATAGAACATTTCTTCAGTAAGCGATTTTGAAGGTGTATTCGCAAAATCAATACTCGAAGGTTCAGAATTACGGCATAAATTTCAGAAAAAAATCCCTTTTTCAAATTTTCTGGAAAGAAACCAAAGATTAAAAAACGAAAAGGAAAGAGACTTGGAGATACAAGAGAAGAAATATATACCGGCGGCGCTGCCATAATTAGGTTCTCAAATGAGTGGGCTGCATAACACCAAAAGGCAAACCCTAATTGATACTGAAATGCAAAAAAGGTTCCCCGAGTAAGACGAAGAAGAGAAAGAATGGACTTGTTCCCTTTTTTCTTTTTCTTTGGGAAGGAAAGTCGCAAGTAAGGAAAGCATCGTCTGGGCCAATTACGGGCCGTTGGTGTAGTGGTGGCTTTTTGGCCTAATGTTAGGTTACATTGGTCAGCGTCATTTGCTTATTCTCCAAGTACAGCAAATATCATATACATATATTTTTTAATTTTCACAAAACAAGGAAATGAAATTAGACTCTCTGGAATATTTGATGTGCATAATTCGTTGTTAGAAAAGCCTAAAGCTCGAGTTACTAAGTAGTGACAGTATATAGTTCAAATGTTTCTTTAACACGTAACGAAATATTCCAACATTTAATTGTATTTACAAAAATTGAGAAGTTATGTTATAGAGCTTCCGTACAGCTCAGCTCTCTACGACTTGACAGCTTGGGGACTTCAGAAGCACCTGTATGCAAAAGTACGCGAAATTTTGACAACTTTGTTTAAAGTAATGTAGGTGATATAAGTATGGAGGACAGATCAGCTTTACTTTTTTCATTCTTGCCTTCACTCATTTTAAAAATACAAATTAATTTTTCCACTACGCGAAAAGTAGAAGAGCGTCTCGCTGTAGGTGTTATTTTAGTTTATTAAAAATCATGCAAATTGACTGCGTGGTTATAGAGTTATCCTGCTTGCCGTTGCATGCGCGGAATCGAATGCGCGTTCATATACACCCCTGCCAAGCCCTGCGCGCCACCTTGCTGTAGCTTGGGTGTAACAAAGCTAAGCTATGCGGGATTACCGGCTTCTTCACCTTTAACATGAAATATTTTGTTTACTGGCGTTAAACTTAAGCGTTAGCAAAGACAAGTGTGTAGAATACTTGGCGTCTAAAATTAAGCGTCACATTACTCTATCATTTTTGTGGAGTATTCTCCCAAAAGGCTTGGATAAATTCAAGAATTAGGGTACCCAAGGAGTAAAGAGGGTGACGTCAGATGACATAACTTTTTGGTGGAAGAAGAGAACAGACAGATAATTATTGAGCGAAGCGTTTGATAAGGCGGGAGAATAAAACGTTTTCTCTATTCGTTCAATATATAATTGATTGTGTCGTTTTGGCTATAAATCTTTAAGTAGCGCGCCGCAACGATAAACTCCTGTCTTATTCTGTTGTTGTGGTAAAAAGAAGCAGAAGATTTGGCAGCAAAAAAACATCTTCTTCCTAAACTCAAAAAACAATCCAATGAGCAATTAGCAAACGAGCACGTGGCGTCCAATCGTGGCGCAGAACAATGTGGTGGGATCAAAATGACGTAACCTAAGTAGCATTCATCAGTGCATAAAAAAGCTTGCGAAAACGGACAACGAAAATTGTACACAAAAAATAGCTTCACTCAACGCAGAAAAGACTCCTCCTTGCCCTTAACACTCGTTCGTTGGCTTATAAACTCCTATGACGTCATAACGTACCGCCAATCAGCTGTCTGGTCGTCTAAATCAGACACTCGAGTGATGTTGTACAAGAATAACTGAAAATTGAAGTAAAATTAAAGTCAAAGGTTTTGCAAGGTAATAAAAACTCGCTTGAGGGTCCCTTAAAATTTTAATTAAAAATTAAATACTCCACTCTTATATAATCTCACCAAAACATTATTCTTATGATAGCTAAGGGCTAATAGTAGACTTATCTTAAGCCCCGCCCCCGGTTAAAATTATTTTATAGTTTTCCTGGTTTCCTTTCTACGAAATTTTAAACTTAGCATGACAGATTGCTAAGTATAAGGTTCAAACAAATTCATATCCTCTTTGCAGTCATCCCCTGGCATTGTTGTATCCATATAAAGCCTTGTGGACTCCCTCTTCTTCTTTTTTTGAAAATACGTCTCGTACAAGAAAAACCGTTTCAAATTTTCACTCGAGTTGTTTGCGTAATTTTAAACTCGTGGAAGACATATTATTCTCATTATTCATTCCTGTTTTAATACTATGTAACTTGTCCTTTCCTTCGCAGCGCAAATATTACGGTTTGCTGGAAGGATTGTTGGTGCTAACAGCCAGTGGCGGCGCATTGGTCGCTACGCGGTTTCATTTGATGGGTTCCAAACCGCCCGAGTTTGCACCCGCGGACAATCCGGCTGCGGATTGCGCCGCCTGGTTGCCTCGCCTTCTTACTTTTGCCTACTTGCCTGTCTTCAACCTGGGCCTTTTGCTGCATCCGGCCACCCTCAGCTTCGACTGGTCCATGGAGGCTATCCCTTTGGTGACGCAGATCCAAGATGGCCGCAATTTGTTCAGTCTGGCGTTTTATGCAATTTTGGGATACGTGGTGGTTAAGCTCGGTCGGAATTCACAGGTGCGCAAAGGGGCACTCCGCATGACTTCCGGCCACGCCTTCTGGCTGCCCTGTACGCCGGTAGGGGGATCTACCGTGCCCCTAGCAGCAGCTACCGAAGGCGTCAGTCAAGAGTTTTCGCCATCTAGCGGTGAAACAGAGGTGGCGGGTTTGAAGAATGGCCACGCTCATGGGCAGAGTTCCTCGTTGGTGACGTCATCCTCGTTGGCTAGTAGTAGTAATAATAATGTTGGTGGTACTGGAGGGTGTTGGGAGGACAGCGTGGGAGGTGGAGTCGAGTACGATAGTCTGGATTTAACTGTGATAGCCTTGGCCATGATGATATTGCCTTTTTTGCCGGCCTCCAATCTCTTCTTCTATGTGGGGTTTGTGGTCGCCGAACGCGTGTTGTACGTGCCGTCTTTAGGATACTGTCTCTTGGTGGCCGTGGGCGCGCAGTTCCTGCGGACCAAGTGCGGCCCTACCCGGCGAACGCGCTGGCTGCTCTACGGGGCCTTGGCGGCTTTGTTCCTCTTGTTTGCCACGCGAACCGTGCGCCGCAACGAAGATTGGCGCACGGAAGAGAATCTCTATCGGTCTGGAATACTGGTCAATCCACCCAAAGGTAAGAGCGTGGATTTAAGAAACCTATTGTTATTCATATCTGTACCATCAATACTTATTCCTTTGATTTTTTTTTCATAAGATCTGAAGTATTTTTTCCCAAACCAAAGTGGACTAAGTTAATTGTAATGTTGATGGATTAAAGATCTTGTATGGTAAGGGTGTCCTAATCATTAAGAAATGTAAAGGTTTGTAGCTGAGTAATTAAATAAAAAATTCTTCAGCTGTAAGAGTCAGTAGCTGTAACACATTTTATTAGATAAATTGTATTCCATATTAGAAGTAGTATAGTATAGTAATTTGATCTTTACTAATAGTTATTTAGTTATTAGACTTAATATTGAAGTGGAATTTTATGATTGTTCAGTTGTATGTTTCTTGTTATATTTTATCTACTGTTTGATTAAAGTTGATTTTATCTGGAACAGTTGAAAGGAAGGAAAAAATTGACTTTCTTTCTTTTTTAACCAGCGTATGGAAATTTGGCGAATATCTTGAGTTCCACTGGAAGAAAAGAAGAAGCCGAATGGGCGTATAAGAAAGCCTTGAGTTACCGAAGCAACATGGCGGATGTCCATTACAACTTGTAAGTGGAAACATTTTTGTCAAAATTAAGAGTGTTAGTTCTTAGTGTTACAAAAATAACATTGTTGGTTTCGAAAAGTAGTATTTCATAGAAAATCTCTCCATTTTAGAGCGGAAAAGTTTCTGTCGCTCTCATTTTAGCTGTGAACTAGGAATTTAATTTTACATTGTGCAGGTGATGGAGACCCAAAAGTGTAGAAAAGACCGCTATCTTTTCGAATTTGTTCCTAACGCGTAGGCGAAAACTCTACGAAAAGAAACTCGCCATGTCGAGGTGATGATAGCACGGCGTTGACAGAGTTGTCTGGTTCCAACGGTAGACAAGTTGTCAACTCGCTTGGCGAGAAGCCCAGGCACACATACATGGAGAAAAAAGCCAGCCTTTTTTCTATAACTCGTTATATAGGGGACTCTTTTACTTTTTCAATAACGGTTTTGTGGCTATGCGTGTGTTGTGTCGTGTTGTCCAGGTATACCAACAGCCAATGCCTTTACCCACACCTTGACCACAAAGATGCCCATTAGTCATTTGCTATTTCTTCTTTGTTTCCTTCCCTGAAAGTTTTTCTCTGGACATTTTTTCTTTCTTTTTCCAAAAAAAACTCATTCCTGTGTTGGGTCTGTCAAACTTGTTTTCTTTACTCCGTTGGTAGACTTGGGCGACCTTTTTATGTTTTACCTTTGAGACCCCCAAAAAAATCAGGAAAAAAGATCAAACCTTTATGCGTGTGTTAGGTATGTCTCTCACTACATGTGACAACCTACAAGAATGGTTCGAGGGACCCTTTAAAAAAAAACTGGTCCTTCGATACTGTAAAAAGTGGATTTCAATCGGAGAAGAATTCCTAAGGTTGAAGGTAAAACAAAAGTCTTGTCCCCAGGGGACGGAATAATGAGAGACTAGCTTAGCATTGTCTTTTGTCACTGTTGCTTGCACTTATGTGACAGCTGCCTGACATTGATGAGGGGGAATTGCAGCTAAATTTTGGATCTATAAAAAAAATCTTTTTTTCAGACGTTTTTCTTTAAAGTCGTTTTTTATGCTTTCCAGAGGAATCTTGTACCAGGAACAGAAAAGATATGAAGAAGCCATCACCGCATACAAGTCGGCAATCAATTATCGTCCTCGCATGGCCAGTAAGTTTGACTTTGTTACCTTTTGTCATTCTACACATGTGTTCTCTCACATTCCCTTTCTGAACAAGAAGATGACTTTTAGCTTCATGTGTTATTTTCGAAAGTATCCCTGGATTGACTTGTTACACCCAAAGTTTACATGCTAAATCACTTATTTTTTTCTTTAGTGGCTCATTTAAATTTGGGCCTGGTGCTAGCCTTGTTAGGCCAGAAAGAAGAAGCAGTTGAAGTGTATCGCCGTTGCTCTCAATTAGACGGTTCCGGTCTTAAAGATCCGCGGACGCATGAAGCGACCAAAATTTCTGCCTTGTTTAACCTCGGAAGACTCTACGCCGATGAAGGGCTCTACCAAAAGGCTGTGGATGTTTATCTCGATGCTATTCAACGAATGCCCTTACACTACCAAGCCCAGGTAAATTAAATCTCCATTTCCTTGCCTCACTGGCTTTCTTATAAAATGTAATATTTCTTAATATAAGATAACTTCCGAATATAAGGCACAGACCAGGGGGAAAGGAATTGGGTTTTGATTAAAACTTCACGCATGAAGCTATTGTGGTGCCTAATGTCCTCTATTGTGAAGCTTAGTTTATATTTTTATGTCTGTCTGTTGGCATACATTTGGTCTACACCTATAGCTGTCGACAGGCTGTATATCGGGGAGAGGCCATGCAGTGTTTGACGACAACACTACACAGTACCTTGATCATATGTGTTTTGTTTTAACCCGATTTGGCGGCTTTCTACTTATTGCAGCTTGTAACAATGTGTCTGTCATTTACACTCAATGTGTCCTACGACACATTGATTCTTACGACACATTGAGTGTAAATGAGGTTGGAAGTTGACAAAAGTTAAAGCCTACTACAGACAGAGACATGCATACAAGTACAGATTAAGTTTAACCTACTAACCTTGAGTTGAAGGATGCATTTAAAGAATACAATTTGATGGATGATTAAAGTTGGATTTCGTGGATCTTTTCGACGTAGTCCTTGTATAACATGTTGGGTGAAGCGTATTTTAAGATGGAAAAGTACCGAGAAGCTGAGCATTGGTACAAAGAAGCTTTGCGAGTCAAACCTGATCACGTTCCAGCTCATTTAACTTATGGCAAACTCCTTAGCAAAATGGTAAATTTTTGTAAATTTTTTGGGATTGGGATTACCTAACAGGGGTTTCGATTTATGTGTGTAGAATCGTTTAGTCGAAGCAGAAGAATGGTTCTTACGTGCCTTGAGTCTGGCACCAAATGATTCCTCTGTGTATCAGCATTTCGGTAAGTTCGAATTTTGTCTTTATAGATTAAAAAAATGGCGGAAAGAAACGAGATTGTATTTAATTTAAATGGCTTTATTAACGAGAAGTTTTGACTGCTTTATTGAAAGGAAATAAACGGTTGTCAAAACGAATAACAGTAGATTTGGGTAGTCGGTGGCTTTTTAAGTAGTCAGGACCCCCCACCTTCTTTTCTTTGATGGATGAGACGTGTGATAGCGGGGAGTCTATACTTGAAGATACACCCCATAACTTACAGCATCACTACATCAACTTTATGTAAACGTATGTCAAGCCACTCACTCTTTTTCAATCGAAGTTTTTTGTAGCATCTGCAGAAAAAGATACAGCTGAAAAACTCAAACTGGTTTGAATTGGATATTCCCAACGGTTTCGTTTCAAGGGAAGTGACATCTGGGGACACTTTTTGGGTTCACGATAACGGAGCAATACGTGCTTTGAAAATCCTTTAAAAATTCTTTTTAAGTTCGATCTTGAATGGAAAAGGTACTTAGCGTTAACTTAGTGGGGGTTTTTAAGGAAAAGTTGGGTTGATAAATTTCCCCGGTTTTGTAGAGCTGTTTGGGCCACTTAAAAGATGACCCTCCGCTGGTACCTGTCGGTCTTAATTCCGAGAAAGTTAACCGCTGATTAAACAATCGATGACAGGTGATGTGGCGAAGGGACAAGGGATGGAGATAAAGAAACTTAAGGGGAATGTAAAGGGAATCTTTTACCAACTGATCACGTTGTCCTGGGTTCTTCCACCAAGGTAACTTGGAACAGGGAAAATTGAAGTGTTTCAATATATTTTTTAGTTCAGTTGGTCGCGTAAAACTGAAAATTTTCACTTTTGCTGTGTTATAATTTGCCTGGTTGTTACTCTGGGGTAAGATACATGTTAGTAGTTCAGTGGGATATTTGATTCGATTCGGAAAGGACAAGCTTTCATTGTGTTTTATTTTCGTTGTTGAGAGCGAACTATATAGAGGAATAAAATAAATAAAGGAACAGAGAAGGAAGATCTCGATTTGGCATTAATGTATTTTAAATGGTTTGACTTTTTGTAGGTCAATTTTTATCCGAATCTGAGCGCCACGCGGAAGCAGCGGAGCAATACGTCAAAGCGGCGCATTTGGCGCCAATGGAGTACGAAATCATATTTAATGCAGCAAACACACTCCGTCAAGCTGGCAGACATGTGGATGCTGAGCGGTATTACCGCTTAGCGGTTCGTCTGCGACCTAACGTAAGCCTTAAGACGGAATTCTATTACTAGAGAACTCCCAAATCTTACATATTTGGCTAAAGCTTATACAATGAAAGATAATAAGTTTTGGACTCGTTTTTTATTCTGATCTTTCGCAAACCATAGGAAGCGACCAGTCATATGAATCTGGGCGCAATGTTGCACGTCAATGGCAAATTACTAGAAGCGGAGCAATCTTATTTGGAAGCTTTGCGCTTCAAACCGGAAGACCATATCACACGGACCAACTTGCAGAAACTGAGGCATTTGCTAACCAAGAAAGGCTTAGCCTCTAGCGAGCGACGGAGGTAATACAGATATTTGTAGAACCCAGAATCAGAAAATATTGTGATCCTGTGATACGTGAAGGACAACGTTATGTATTTTTTCTTTTCGAAAAAAAGTTACAATTTTTTTCCACTCCCGGTTTTTAACGGCACGAAATGGGACCAATCATACCCGAAAGTAGGGGCAGGAAATAGAAAAAAGCAGTGCGATAAGCCAAAGAAATTGTAAAAAAGAGAAGTAAAAAAACGCCGTCCGTTCCTATAGGCTGGGAAGAAAATTTTCAAAAATCCATTAATGGCGCATGTGCAGAATCAAAACGTGCCGGTTACCCAGTGTTTTTTACGTCTATGGCTGTGCTCAGAACGTCAGACTTAGTTTTTAGTTGTTGTTTTTTCTTGTGTGCTGTCAGAATGCATGGTTGGCTTTCTAGCAATTCTATATTATTGGTGAAGTGTCGAGATTTTTCCTGTCCAACAGTGAAATTTCAACCCGAACTATTTATCCCTCTTTCTCTCTCTACAAGAGAATAATTGCGAATTTCCATCACCCACAATGTATGGAAACTATTGTGGTGGCACATTCATTGCTTCATTGTTTATTATTATTTTTGCTGCAATTCTTAACGTATGTGGCTATTTTGGACTCGAATCTTCCTTTCCGGACACGCAAGTGGTTTTCTAATTTATCGTGTTGTTAATTATGAGGGATTATTCTCTAGTTCTTTCAATTCTTTTTCCCCAGGCCCAGTTATACGTAGTTTTATGTGGGTTGTGTCCTTTTTTTTTCTTTTTCGTTTGTATATGTTCGTGTAATGTTCCAGGAATTTTTCTTATCTTTTGTTTTTTCCTGGTCAAGAGATGGGGAACCAAGGTGTGAGAGGCAAAAAAAAAGAAATTCAAAATGAAATACTTACCTTCTTTAATTTAATTTGTGATGTATAAAAATGTATTTATCTATAAATTAATTTTAACAACTTCTTTAGAAAATCAGGAGTTAGTGTTGGCGGTAAGGAAGTAATGGATAAGGATATCTGCAGCTTGGCCGGGCGTTAAAATCCCATTTTGCACTCCCTCTTCCAATTGGTGGACGTGTGTCTGTACTATTGGGTGGGCTTTGAAGACGTCAATTAGGTGTGCCGAAATTTGGTTCCACATCCAGATCTTTTGCTGTTTCCGACGCATTTCTTCGAGCTCACCCACGTAGAGCATTACGTCACGGAACTTCTGCATCACCTCCCATAACTCAGTCATGCCTTGGCCCGTGGCGGAGGAAACACGAAGCACTTGACGTTGCCAGTTCTTTGAAATGGGTCGCATGAATTTAAGTGCAGACATGTACTCGTACTGGATGCGCAGAGCTGCTTCTTTCAGATCACCGTCTGCCTTGGTGACGACAACCAAGTGCGCTCTTTCTACAATTCCACGTTTGAGTCCCTAGCAAAACGAACAAAACAGAACTCATGGCTTACATTTTCCTTAGAAAAGTTTTCAGTCAGTGGTTGAGAAATACATATTTAAAAAAAAATTAAATAAAAGGAGTAACTAGTTTGGAGCCTTAGAATTACTTGAAGTTCGTCTCCTCCTGCTGGTGGGATCAATAAAACGAACAAATCTACCATATCAGCTACTGCATACTCGGATTGGCCAACACCTTTCAATATTTTTTTTTGAAGAAAGCAAGATTCTTTTTCTGGCGAAAACAAAGGAAAAAAAGTTACCGACAGTTTCCACGAACACGAAATCATAGCCAGCTCCTTCGCATAAAATAATTGCTTCGCTGGTGGATCGGGTTACGCCCCCCAAGTGTCCACTTGCTGGAGAAGGTCGTACGAAGGCATTCATATCACGGGATAATTCTTGCATTCGAGTTTTATCGCCCAAAAGAGACCCTATGTTGTAAAGATTAGCATAAGAAAGTGTTGCAATCATTTGAGAACATATACTGTGAGTTAACAACCTCCTGTAGTAGACGAGGAAGGATCGACAGCGAGGACAGCTACTCGTTTCCCTTGCTTGGTTAGGAATTTCCCAATGAATTCCAGAAAAGTCGACTTGCCCGCGCCAGGAGGTCCGGAAAGTCCAACACGAAAACTGAGCGTTTTTTCGGGTCCTTGAGTTCGTAGTTTTTCTCTGTTGTAGTGGAGGATACAGGAAAGTAAATGCTGCGCTTGAACCATTCGTCGGGGATGGGTCGATTCTACTAAAGTGATTCCTTGGGCTAAACTGGCACGGTTTTTATGGATAATCCCTTGAAAGAGCTCCTCCACACGGCTACTTTCGCCTAACGTCAGTCTCTCTATCGCAGGATACACGACGGAATCACTGGCCGGTTTTGTAGGAGCAGAACTATAGTGAGTGATTTGAGTATGAAGATAAGACGGGTAGAGTTGAGGCAGGGCCGAAGAAAATCGACTTGGAATCGCTATTTGTGTGCTAACACGTACAAAATGGACGAATCTTTTGCTTAACCTGCAACCTAGAAAAGTTACAGGCATTTTAAACAAAAATTTGAGAGTCCTGAGAAGTTTTACACCGATTTGCTCTTTCCACAAGTTATCATTATTCTTAAGTTTATATTTACTAAAATACTGTTGTCATGGCAACTGATACCTGTTCGCAGGTTGTGTTTAAGGGCTACAAGGTCCGTCCTACTTCGCCAGCGCTGCATAGGTTTAGGCCATAGAGTAAAGGATATATAGAGAGGGAACATCCCTGTGTAGAGGTCTGTTTCTAAGAAATAGATCGAAAAGGAGGAGCCAAAGAGCCAAGTTACCTAAGGGTTTGATGGTCAGACATCAAACAGGTCTGACCAATCCTATCCTCTCAGGGAACTAGCCTGTAAGGGTAACAAAAGACCCATCCAAAGGGCTGTATGTTCCGTCTATATATATCTTTACTCCATGGTTTAGGCTGCTTTTGTCCGCTTGCTTATCGATTCGTGGGTTCGGCATTCAGTATGTTCATCAATGAGTGGGTCTAGTCTTTGAACCATGTACCGCGAACGAAGAGCTACATTCTGATCAGTCGAGCGGTCGCTGGTTCAAACCTTAGATTTGCCAGAGATCTTGTGGGTCGGGGAAACAAATCACTGGAGCCACAAATCTTGTGATAACGAACAAGTGTGGCTCACAAATCCTTTCTGAGACCGCGAATAAACGCCTGTAAGGAAGTTCAAATATAGGTTCACGGTTCCATGATCCGATCTGCCCGTTATGTATTCGCTGTTCCGGATGGCGATAAACAGGATGCAATGTTTATGAAGATTAAAAGTCAGTTTTAGCTGTTCATTTAGGCTTTAACGTAAGTTGAATTAGTCTCTAACACCTTTTCAAAATCTGAATCTAATTTCAACTCTTATTTCCATGTTCCAGAGGGTTTTCAAATGGATTAATATTCTGGTTTTGTTTGCGGTACTATTTGGATTGGATCTCTACCCGCGTCTAGCATTCTGCCGTTGTGTTCTCCCGATTCTCAGCTTACTATGAAGAAGCTATGGAAGAGTGGATGATCAACGACTTACTAGAATGCTCAGTATGTCTGGAACGTCTGGATGTGTCCAGCAAGGTGCTTCCCTGTCAACACACCTTTTGCAAGAAATGCCTCCAAGAGATTGTCAGCACCCAGAAAGAGTTACGCTGTCCAGAATGTCGCGTCTTGGTCACCACCAAGATCGACACGCTCCCACCCAACATTTTACTCATGAGACTCCTAGAAGGCATGAAAAACGTTCCCAGAACGAAACCGCCAGCTCTTCTTCCTGACGTTCAGCCAGTTGCAGTCTCTGCGAGCAAGTTTTTGGCGTTTTCTCAAGAAACGTCCCAGTCAGCTACAACTGCGCCGGTTGGAGTCACTACGCCCCTTCTACCAACCCAGATCCAACCTGTTCAAGTTACAAATCCCCCCCGAACAGAGCCAGTTTCCGCCTCTCAGGTTTTACCCAACTCCTCTCAGCCTTGCGCGAGAGCCTTGTACAATTTCGACTCCAAAGAATCCGGGTAAGAATTTTTAATTTTCAGTTTAAAATCTGTTATAGAAGCTAAAACTAACATTTACTTTTTTTCATCAATCGATTCGGAAAATTAATTTTGTAACATTTCACTTAGGGATTTGAGCTTCAAAAAAGGAGACGTCATCCTACTGAAGAAGCAAATCGATGCCAATTGGTATCATGGGCAATTGGGGGTTACTCAAGGCTATTTTCCTGCCACTTATGTCCAGGTAATACACATATTCAGAAATTCGTTTTGTTTTTCAAATATTAATTTCAATTCATTACAATTTTTGTAGGTCATCACACCTTTGCCTAGTTTAGTACCTCAATGCAAAGCTCTCTATGATTTTAAAATGACCCATGATGAAGAAAAGGACTGTTTAAGCTTCTCCAAAGTAAATTTTTAAATCTATTTTTGTATTTTATTTTGCATGTTCTAATTTCCCACAGAATGAGATTGTCACAGTGATCAGAAGAGTGGACGAGAATTGGGCCGAGGGCAAATTAGGCGACCGTATCGGTATCTTTCCCATATCCTTCGTGGAGATGAATAACTTGGCAAAGTTACTCATGAAAACTCCTCTAAAGTAGCTCACGTTCACATTTTAAGTCATTTTTAACTCAAATTACGTCACCATAAACTCGGATGTATCTTGCGTTTATTCCAGTAGTGCCCAAAGTACTAATATTAATACCAGCACGGCAGAAGGCGGCGAATATGTGGCCTTAAACGCAGGAGCGAGCGTAACCCATGCCAGGGTTCGTTCTGCTCCTTCTTCCACCGCAGCTTCTAATTCGGCGACTTCCAGCTCAGATCCTTCGCCCAGCAGTCCCTCATCCGCAGCTCCAGCGCATTTACCGCAACCTCAAGGTACTGTAAACGCTTTTAAACCTGCTTTTTCAGCTAATCTTTTGAATGTTAATCCTTTGATTTTCATAGTAGCCGTAAGAAATTCTTCAAGCCGCCGCTCCCACCGTGAAAAACGCCACAGTTTTAACGCCAGTAGACCCCAAAGCTCGCCCAGTCATGACACAGCAGTCGCACATCGCCATTCAGCGGAAATAGTAAACCTTTCGGAAGAAGAACCGCCCATTTCTTCACGGTCTCGACGCGCCGCTAATGGGAATCAGGAAATTTCCTATTGCGAGTCTGCGGTGCTCATTCCTGGCATCCCGTCACCTCCTGTTCTGAAGCCCGTGACGCAGCCTCCGAGTATACTCCTCCCGCCAGCTTTGTAAGAACTTATTTGAAAGAAAAACTTTTTTTAAAGCGTTGTTTCTGCCATAATTTTTTTTTTGGTAATAAGGTATATTGCGCTGTATCCCTACAAACCCCAAAAGTCAGACGAATTGGAATTACGTAAGGGAGCACTGTATACCGTAACAGACAAGTGCCAAGATGGATGGTTCAGGGGCACAAGTGTGCGAACACAGCAATCGGGTGTTTTCCCGGGCAACTATGTACAACCGGTCAGGTTAGAATTTTTCCCAATTTAAAAAAAAAATAGATTAAAAAATATATATATGACTTTTTTTACTCTTAGATCACATCCCCATCCGCATCTTTCCTTGGCTCCACCGCCACATATGGCCCCGCCCAATACCGTCAATTCCTTAAGCTCGCCTCCACGGCCTGTAGCATCCAATCAGAACGCTCCCAAAACCCCTCTCCCTTCCCTAAGTCCTCGTAGCAGCGCCAGTTGCTCTTCTCAACCACCTGAATTGCCTCCGCGTGCTCTCAGCCCTCACTTACCGTT
This sequence comes from Lepidurus packardi, assembly GCA_023053545.1. NCBI lineage: Eukaryota > Metazoa > Arthropoda > Branchiopoda > Notostraca > Triopsidae > Lepidurus > Lepidurus packardi. Next base: position 2,878,408 of record JAKZAN010000007.1, on the reverse strand, counting down.
ACCCCCCTCCTCCCGTTCCTTGTCACCCATTCCGCTCCCTACCAACACGTCTGCTTCTGCATCTGTGCCTGCAGCAGTAGTACAGCGCCTTGCGAATGCCCCAGTACCAGCTCCGGCCAGAAATACGTAAATAATTTTTTTTTTTATTTATAAAAGAATTTAAAGTCTTAAAAGCATATTTTGGGGAGCAAAGGGAGGGGAGAAACCTGGGAGGAAGCGTAGTACCGCCCCCGAATGTAGTCCTAGAAGCAAGTCCTAAAACCGATAAAGTAAGCTGACCAACTTATAAGCTCATGTACTAAAGTTTACTTTATTCTTTATTTTCTTCTTGTTTAGGACAAGAAAGACAAGGAAAAGACCGGAGGATTGATGAAACGGTTGACAGGGAAGAAAAAGGCCCATACTGCCACGCCTTATTCAATAGATAACCCCGTCTTTGAAGACGTCCACGTCCTGTTAACTGCGTCACCAACACCGGCTCCTGTTCATGTTCGGTATGTATTTTTAGTAAACAATTGAAAAAAAATTGAAATCTGGAGAATCTAGTTCAAAAGTCTTATTTTCCTTTCTTATTAGGTCTGGATCTTGTCCAAGTCAGCTGTTGCAATTAGTGCCTGCGGATGTGGTGTTGATGGACCCTGGGAAGAGCAAAATTAGCAGCGGATCGCAAAGACTGAAAGCGAAGGAGCGACATCAGCTAATCATGACCAGCGCGTGGTATATTTAAACATTTTTTTATGTCTTTTGACGTTAAAAGTGGTAATTTTCTGTTTGTTTGTAGTACCGAGGTAGAAAATGGAGAAAATGTCGATACGAACAAACCCAAACCACCTACGCCTTTAGTGAGGGAAAGATTCCGTTGTATTGTGCCGTATCCGCCGAATAGTGAATACGAATTGGAATTGCGGGTGGGCGATGTGATTTATGTGCACAAGAAGCGCGACGATGGCTGGTACAAAGGGATGTTATTACGGACCGGGAAGACCGGGTTGTTTCCAGCTTCGTTTGTAGAAAGTTTTTAAGTTTTTGGTGGCCCAAAAGTTTGTCTTCTGTTCCGAGCAAAAAAGAGTAAGGCGAACCCAATGTTATGAAACTTTTTTCTCTTACGAAAATGGGCTGCGAACGTTGAAAAGGAAAGATTGAAGAGCATTGACAAAATTTACGTAAAGTGAACATACGTGTATTTATGGAAATCTTTCCTTGTAAATTTTAGGTGTGAAGTTTGAACAAGAATGGAATTTGTATTTTTTATTTAGGGGAGAATTTGAACAGTTGTCTGTTATGCAAAAATGTTGGAATTGGCAAGATTTGTGAGGGGGATAAAGAATGTTCGTTTTTGCCATCAGTATTGTGTTCAGAATTTAGATTTATAACATACACGCGTTTGGGCTATTGGCCTTCAATTTATGGGAATTTAAACGCTCCAGAAGAAAGCACAATTCATTTCTTTGTTGCCTCGTGGTAATTGATTCATTTCATCACAATTCATTGTTGACTCACGGTATTCGTTCCCTAGATGGCAGTGAGGTTCGGCATAAAGGGTCATTTGCCCAGACAACGTGTAAGATGACGTCACGGGCTAACCGGCTTCTTATTGGCTCTCGATCCCTTTCCGTGTTCTTCGCCGCCTCAATCGTGGTAAGGAAAACAGCTGTTTTTGTGATTTCCAGCATTAAATTTATTACGAAGCTTTCGAGCAACGAGAAATACATCCTTTTCGCTGACTGTCTCCTCCATTTCTGCATTTCTTGCAGATCAGTTTAAACTTTTTCCGGACTTGGACTGCCCCAGCCGCATTTTTTGGACCCCCATCATGAGTGCACCAGCTCAGCCACCAGCAGAGAGCCAAACAAAGGAAAAAGCACCACCTCAGTACTTTAAGGGCATCGTCAAACAAGTAAAACTTATTTAATTCCTTTCATATCGTGCACGTAGCAACCTTGAAATGCTTAAATATTAAGTTAAAAGCTTCCTGAACCATGCCGGCTAGTTTCTAATTTCACAAGGTTTAGGTTTTCTAGTTCACATGTCCACGTGCTTGTAAAGACTTGTACTCATACTTACAAGTAGTGTAAAGTATTAATATGTATCTGTAGGTTTTGTCTGGAGATGCTGTTATTATCCGTGGAATTCCCAAAGGCGGCCCTCCTCCTGAACGTCAGCTGAATTTGTCTTCCATCAATGCTCCCAGGCTGGGAAGAAGGGCTACAGCCAAGTAAAAACTTATCTAGAACCATCACTTGAAGGTGTTTAAAAACAAATCATTCCCTCTCCAAAAGTGCTGAAGAATCCAAAGATGAGCCATTCGCTTGGGAAGCTCGCGAATTCTTGCGCAAGAAGGTGATTGGCAAAGAAGTCCTCTTCACAGTCGAGTACAAAGTCCCTGCTTCAGGCAGAGAGTACGGCTATCTTTTCCTAGGCAAAGGTACTTTAGTCAAGTAAATTTAACCGAATAATTCATGGGGAAATGTTGGCGAACTTTTAGATGCCCAAACTGGTGAAAACTTGGTGGAATCCCTCATTTCAGAGGGTTTTGTATCTGTGCGTTCTGAAGGACGAGGATCACCTGAACTAACTCGCTTAGTAGACTTAGAAAACACAGCTAAAGCTGCCGGCAAGGGCAAATGGGCTCAGCAAGGAGTTCAAGTAAGAATTTTAACCTCTTTGCAGTTTGTGTGAATCATACATTGGTTTTTAGGAACACGCGCGTGAAGTTAAATGGACCATTGAAAATCCTCGCAACTTTGTCGACAAATTTGGAGGCAAACCGGTCCAGGCTGTGGTAGAACACGTCCGCGATGGCTCTACAGTTAGATTGTTCCTGTTACCCGATCATTATCATATTACTTTGATGATCTCAGGGGTTCGGGTAAGTTTTTTCTAAAAAATCTTTTGGAATTTCTTTGTTTTCCTTGCTTACGGGTTGTCTGTAAAAATTTTAATAATTTTTTTTTTTTTTAGTGTCCTGGATTCAAGCTGGACTCGGATGGAAAACCAGACTCGTCTTTAACAGAACTTTTCGCGGAAGAAGCCAAGTTCTTCACGGAATCCAGGCTACTCCAAAGAGACGTAGAAGTCATTTTGGAATCTGTCAACAACAATAACTTCGTCGGCAGCATCGTTCATCCCGTAAGTCATCAGTCATTGCTCACTATTACTTAAGCCATTGCTTTACTTATCGTACTTCATTGGTGAGCTTATAAAAACGCTCATTTTATTGTTTATATCTATTTAGAATGGAAATATCGCCGAGCTTTTGCTGAAAGAAGGATTCGCCCGCTGTGTAGATTGGTCCATCGCCTTGGTGACTGGTGGGACAGAGAAACTAAGGGCTGCAGAGCGCCAAGCTAAGGAAAAGAAGGTCAGATTATGGAAAGATTACGCTCCTGCAACCAATCAAGTAATAACGCTACTTTGGAGGAGAATTTGTGGAAGAATTCTTATCAAATAACACTTGATGTCTTAGTTAACAGGCAAAGACAAACAGTTTGTTGCTAAAGTGGTAGAGGTGATCAACGCAGATGCCATGATGGTTAAAATGAATGACGGAACTCTTAAAAAGATCTTTTTGGCCAGCATCCGTCCTCCTAGGTAACCTATTATCTTGTAGTTACTTGTTTTTCTGGGATAGGGAGGAGTTTTACATAGGGTTGCTTTTTTAAACAGTTTGGATTCAAGTTTTAGTGTTACTTCTGGTTAGGTTGAGCGAAGAGAAAGCCGAATTGAGCCAGAAGAAAGGCTTCCGTCCCTTATATGACATTCCCTGGATGTACGAAGCTCGCGAGTTCCTCCGAAAACGTCTCATAGGCAAGAAAATCGATGTTACCGTTGATTACGTCCAGCCTCCTGCCAATAACTTTCCTGAAAAGACTTGCTGCACTGTTCTGATTGGTGGCAGGTAAGAGTTTCTTCCCAGATTTCGCAGTCTTAGACTTTAACCCTTGGCCATTTTTTTGTAGCAACGTGGCCGAAGCTATGATCCAAAAAGGCTTGGCAACTGTGATCCGTTATCGCCAAGACGATGATGCTCGTTCCTCTCACTATGACGACCTGCTAGCCGCCGAAATGAAAGCCCAAAAGTCTGGCAAAGGCTTGTGGGACAAAAAGGAACCTCCAGTTCACCGAGTGGCCGACGTTTCAGGAGTAAAAGCAGAAACAACAAAATATATATAGTTGAAAGAAACTTGAGAACGTAAAGTTAATCTATCTGTTTAATGCCTAGGATTTGAACAAAGCGAAGCAATTCTTGCCTTTCTTACAACGCGCAGGACGCACGGAAGCTGTAGTGGAATTCGTAGCCTCAGGATCCAGATTAAGGCTCTTCATCCCACGCGAAACTTGCTTCGTTACCTTCTTACTAGCAGGTAAAACACAAGCCTTTCGCATCCTAGTTATCGTTATTCTCTCTTTTTCAAATTTTCAACTTTCCTCTTCATTTTTTCACCCCGTTTCCTGTCATTTGGATTGAAAGCTTGTTAAACAAACTTTTTTCGTTTAAATTTCAATTAAAAATGATTTTAAAAAACATTCAAAGATCAATAAAAATCATTCAAAAATAAAAAGAAAATCATCCAAAAATCTATTGTGGTTAGGAATTACCTGTCCCCGTGCCGCGAGGACTTTACCCGGGCAAGGACCCATTGAAGGCGAACCTTTTGGCGACGAAGCATTGCAACTCACGAAAGAAACTTGCCTCCAGCATGAAGTTCAAATTGAAGTGGAGAGTATGGACAAAGGAGGCAATTTTATTGGGTAAAAATTTCATTTTATCTCTTTTTGTGGGAGGCTTCATTCATTTGCTTTTATTTATGTAGGTGGCTGTGGGTTGATGGACAAAATATGTCCGTTACCTTGGTAGAGGAAGGTTTAGCCTCGGTTCACTTTACTGCCGAGCGCTCAGGCCATTTCCGAGCCTTGCAAGTAGCCGAAGAAAACGCCAAACGGCGAATGATCAAGCGTTGGGCCAATTTCGTGGAGAAGCAAGAAGTGAAACCCGATGAGGATACCAGCACTGAGCGAAAAACCAATTACGTTTCTGTGGTTGTCACGGAAGTGACTCCGAATCTGACCTTCTTTGCGCAAAACGTTGAACAAGGCCCCAGGCTAGAACAACTCATGAGTCAGATCCGGCAAGAATTGGAAGCCAATCCTCCCCTGTCTGGCACCTATACGCCTAAAAAAGGTAGAAAATATAAAAAAAATCGTAATATTCAGTACGTTTAACATTAAATTAAATATTCCCCGGGGCGTCCATGTACATTCAGTAGGGTTGTCAGTACATTCAGCGTTTGTCTGTAAAGAGAGCTTAGAATAGTTGATAAGCTGTTTTTATTGAAATTTTGTTTTTTGGGTAGGCGATTTGTGCGCAGCCAAGTTCTCCGATGGTGAATGGTATCGCGCTAAAGTTGAGAAAGTGGCCGGCAATCAAGTTTCCTTGCTTTATGTGGATTATGGCAATCGAGAAACCACTAATTCCGGTCAATGTGCAACTCTCCCCGCAGTTTACTCCTCTGCGCAGCCTTTTGCGCAGGAATACGCGTTGGCCTGTGTCATTCTACCCAAAGACGTAAGTCTCCAGCGCTTTCAGTTCGTTAACATCTAACCCATAACTAAATATAAATAATAACAATAATAAATAACAAATAATAACATAAACAATAAATAACATAAATATAGTAAATAACAAAATAGTAGTAAATATAGTAATAATAAATAACATAAATAATAAATAAAACAATTCACTCCTGTATTATGCAATTATAATTAGTATAAGTGTAAGTATTTAAATGTGTTAATAGCATTATTATTAATGCCATAATAATTGTAGGGAATTGACTTGGGGGAAATGGCTTATTATTAGTATTTTTTTAAGTAGGAAATAAACATAAAAGTAGGGGGAAGAAATGATTTGAAAACCTTTCTGAAAGTTTAAGCTTTATTTCTTAAAGGCTGATGATGCTTCGGAAGCGATTGCCGCGTTTACAGAAGACGCCTTAAATAAGCAACTACTCATCAACTCGGAGTACAAAGTCAATGGCTTGGATCACGTGACTTTGGCGACGCCAGAGGCAAAAAGCGACGTAGTCAAGGAGTTGGTAGCCGACGGTTTGCTGTCGGTTGACTTACGCCGCGAACGGAGACTGCAGAAGTTGGTGACTGAATACGTTGTGGCCCAAGACTTGGCCAAGAAGCGTCATTTAAACATTTGGCGATACGGCGATATCACTGATGACGACGCGGCTGAATTTGGCGTGGGCAAACGCTAATTCTGAAAAATGGGAAATGAGAGAAACACGGGTTGTTTAAGAACCGGACTCCTCAAGTTGAATTTGACCAGGGTGTCCATTTTTTTGTCCTTTTGACTTCTTGACTCGAAAAGTAAGGAATTGCCAGGCATTCCAAATGGCAACATGAAACAGTTTTGACTTATTCTTTTCGCCCATCCCGTTTTTTTTTGTTTCTGTTTTTTAGAAAGTTTTTTCCTTTTTCTTTCCTTGGTTCTGATTTGGCATGCTTTACAAGTTAAATGAATTCTGGTTAATCTTATTTTTTGTGGAATTGAAAAACGATGGCATGCATGAACGTAACGTGGAGTGTTCTGAAATTTGCCCTTGGAACAGATAGCGTGGTGGGGTTTTTTGGTATTAAGTGAATAAATAATGGAAAATCGACTCATATTTTACAGAGATTAATCGGAGAACCCGGGTTTCAGATCTCTCCAGATGTTTAACTTTGAACACTTCCGAAGAGTAGGTCTTATTTCTGTTTCACTTCTGAGTTCTGCGAGATTTTCGAGATTTCCTTCACCTTAAGACTTCCGAGTTTCGAATCTTTTCGCTCTAGAAAATGAAAAGAAAGTAAAACGCAGATAAGACGAGTGTATTCCTAATCGCGCGACAAGGATTCGTGAAAGTGACTTGAAAATTCTGGGTTACAAAGATGTTTATTTTGGACGGGAGAATTCCACAGAATATTTAATCCGTTTTCCTTTTGTTGCCAAGCCTCAGTTTGCGCTGTCGGTTCATGTAGGACATCATCACGTACATTACTACTCCCTCAAAAATAAAATTAAATTTAGTTCTGAATCAAACTGATCTTACCTGGTAAGAGGAAGAAGAGCAAGTAACACCTCATTAGCGTAGGGAAATGAAACGCAAAATTCCACTTATTGGGCAGTAAGACAGAGAATCTCAATGTCTCTTCAAAATACGGGATATTCCTGCATTTAAGAAAAAGATACAAATTTGAAAACTCGAATTTCTATTGGAATTAAACGAATATTAATTCCATTCTATGTAAAGGATCTTCTATTTTAAATTGTGAGGATTACCTAAGTATGACCACGCCCTCGCAGAAGAATCCCAGCGGATATAAAGGGATCCAGACTGTGTATCGTAGCCACGTCAGGAATCCTATGTCTTGTTCGCAGATACGGGCCATGTAATAAGGATAGCGGAAGATTTCCACGAAAGACCAGACCATGAAAAGGTAGAAAACAACCGGTTTGGTTTGCATACGCGGTTCGCACTCAATCAGCGCAAACAAAATCACAAAACGACCGCCCACTTGCACTATGGGTTCCAAAACTCCGCCTTTGGTATAGCCAAACATGGGATGGAGAATTTCCAATATTTGCATAAGTTGGCAGAACTTAAGCACGTGACCAACCGCCTCATAAGTGCCTTCTAATGCACCTACCGAACAAATGAATTATTAAACGAATAAATCAATCCTTGCAAATTAATGGATGTTTTAAATTGATAAGTCTCTCAATAAGAGATTTTTTTAAAAAAAGTTACCATCTCCATCACGCATATAACGGGTTGTCAAAACTCCGACCACGTATAAATAGCCCACAAGTTGAAACAGATTATACAGGAAGAGATAAATCTTCTTCAATTGCTCTGTCGTTAAAAAAAAAACAAGTAACTATGACGTTTTGTAATGAAAGGAGAGATACCTGGTCTATAGCCCAGTTCCTCTTTTGTGAGCCGATCTAGAATGTCTGGTCGTTTATCACGAATATCTCCCACGTCTTCTTCCTCGTCATCCTCTGTTCGCCACTTGTCAAAATCAATCTGAAATTATGAAAAAAACGACATAATCAAAAGAATTCTTTTACAACATAAGTGAGTTACTTTAAGCCAGGGAAGCTTGGTTTTTTCAACGGTGAGCCTAGGCCACCACTCTTCTTTACATTTGACTAGTTGGAACTCGACTTGGCGGTCCATTATACGGAATTGGCTGTTGTCAGGATTCACGGCTGCATAAGGATTGAAACTGAACGCATAATTATTGCTGCCTCTGGCTCCTGAACCTACGGCTGAGAATTGGAAGTTGGTTTTACCGACGGATATCATAGGATCCTGTAATTAATACAAGAAAAAAGGTACATATAGAAAAGTCTCAAAGATTGTTTTCGAAGGGAAGATTAACCTACTTTCACATCTCTAAGCTCGATTCGCAATGTCACATATTTGGCATCCTGAGCCCAGTGTACGAAAGGACAGGGAGATTCCATTATTTGTAAACTACAACGTAACGTATGGTTTTTACAACACGTACTAAATGACGGGTTTATGGATAAAGTTTTCCTTCATTTTCAACCAGTCCGTGCTGCCACCTATTAAGAAGCTCAACAAAGAGCTCAAACCACCCAGTACAGTTAGAAAAAGGTAACTGTTACGGCTCGAACGACGTTTCTCACACGTAACACTATAGATTCAAAAGTCGGGGTTTTCGAGGGAATAAAACGATTGTCTATTTTAATGGTATAAAACAAGTCACTGAGCAATTAAAGGAGGCAAAGGTGTCTAACGTTGGAAGCAGACGAAGATTCGGTCGCTACGTCGTCTAACGTACGGTTAGTGTTAGAGTCGGACGGCAACTCCCTGAATCCGGAACAGACAGTCCGTTAAATAGTCAAGAGTCTTTGTCTGTTAGTTTCATACGAAACATGGCTTTCGCACATGTGTTTGCAGTTAGGTTCTTTAGGTAACAAATCTTCTCAAAGGGTTCCATGCAACGGGTACCCCTTGCCTAACTGTCAGTCGAAAGAGTCAATTTTCTGCCCAGTTTTACGACATAATAGACCATCGCTGGACCTCTGGTTCCAGCCTCCGTGAGAACGGTCAGCAGCCGCTCCCACCTAGGCATACCAGTTCGACGGTCAAGCGATGGCCTGTCATAAACAAAGGGTAGGTCGTTCAGTCAAATAATTAGGTTAACTGAGTCACGGGTCAGACAGTATATTGTATCAAATGTTAAGTTCGTCCATTCCGGAGTGATCCGGAACATCGCCGGCCCTGTTTCCTGGCCAGGAAACACCTTACTCCTTGGTCTCTTCCAGCAGACAAAGTTTCACAGTGGGGCGCGTGTATTCCCCACTTGCTGTCTTGACTATTGCAGCTCTAGTCTGACCATCCGGACCGGGCAGCGGTTTGACGATGCGGCCAAGCGGCCAGTGACCACGAGGCGATTGGTGGTCGACGATAAGGACGAGATCTCCTTCTTTGAGGTTGCGTTTAGGAGCCAACCATTTCCTGCGCTCTATTAGGGCCGGCACGTACTCACGAAGCCACCGTTTCCAGAAACGGTTTGCCAGGGCTTGAGTAGCTCGCCAGCGTTTTCGTGAGCTTATTTCATCTTCACGAAAGATGTCGGGCGGAAGGTTAAGGTTGGATCTTCCCATCAGGAAATGGTTTGGAGTCAGAGGTTCGGGGTCAGTGTGATCGACACTGACGTGTGTCAGTGGACGGCCGTTGATTAAGGACTCCGCTTCGGCGAAAACTGTAACAAGTAATTCGTCCGTTACAACTTGACCCTTCAGGGTCATGTTCAAAGCCCTTTTTGCAGACCGGACCATTCTCTCCCATACACCGCCAAAGTGTGGGGAAGCCGGTGGCGAAAAGTGCCATTCGATGCCCTTCTGGGCCATACAATCGGTAATGTTATCCTGGTTCCACCTTCTCAAGGCTTCTCGTAACTCCTTCTCTCCAGCAGCAAGGTTGGTCCCATTGTCACTGAAACATGTCGTAGGGCACCCTCGGCGGCTGACAAAACGGCGGAAAGCCAGGAGGAAGGAGTCGGTATCCAAAGAGTGGGCCACCTCTAAATGGATAGCTCGGGTGGTGAGACAGGTGAACAGGCAGCCATATCGTTTATGGGTTCTGCGGTGAATTACCACAAACATTGGGCCAAAGAAGTCCACTCCCGTATGCGTAAATGGCGGCTTGTAGGCTTCAAGTCGCTGTCGTGGCAACGGTGCCATCATAGGGGCTTGTGGCATGGCCTTAAATCGAATGCAGAAAGGACAGTGGCGGATGAACCTACGGATTGTGGCCCGTCCGCGAAGTATCCAGTATTTACTGCGGACTTCAGCGAATGTACGGTCCGTTGACTCGTGTAACACGTGCTCGTGTGCGTCCCCAATCAGCAGTCTAGCTAGGTGGGAGTCTGGATCGAGGATTAACGGATGCTTAGTTTCTCGATCCAAATCTGCGTGTTCCAAGCGTCCTCCTACTCGCAGAAGTCCTTCTTCGTCCAGGTAGGGAGTTAACTTCAGAAGACGAGAGTTGTTGGGAAGTTTGTCCGACTTCCTCAGGGCCACTATTTCTTCACGGAAAGTTTCTTGTTGAGCGATTCGAAGGAGTAGGGCAAGGGACTTCCTTAGTTCGTGTGCCGATAAAGGACCGCCACTTCTCTCGTCGGGTTTTGCTCGTGCGTTGTTGGTAAAACGCATCATGTAAGTTAATATCCTCTTTGGACAACAAAGTCGGGAAGCGTTCATCATTAACGTGATGATGCGGTTATCCTCCTTCGCAACATGGCCAGCCCATTTGCTAGGAAGGACTTCGGGGTCCGGCATAGAGCAATCCGGGGTACCTTCCCACTTGGGCCAGTGCGGCCTGGGCCCGGTAAGAAAGTCAGGGCCATTGAACCACCGATGCTGCAGGGTAAGCTGAGAAGCGGGCACACCTCTGCTGGCATCATCAGCCGGATTTAGCCGTCCGGGGACATGGTTCCATTGCTCTGCTCGCGAGATTTCCAGTATCTCGCCGACCCGGTTTGCGACGAACGTAGTAAACCGACAGGTCTTTGAGTTGATCCATTTTAAAACCGTCGTGGAATCTGTCCAGAATATGGTCTCCTGCAACGTCAATCGCAGCTCGGTGGTGATGGCTTGTGCCAGCCGAGCACCGACCACGGCTCCTAGCAATTCAAGGCGTGGTATGGTCAGCTGACGTAGCGGAGCTACACGTACCTTAGCCATTACAAAGGCCACGTCGACAGCCCCATTGTCGTACTCAAGGCGTATATAAGCCACCGCGCCATATCCCGTTTCGGAGGCGTCGCAGAACACGTGAAGCTGCACGGAGCGCGGTAAACCAGCGGTTTTAAAGCAGCGTGGAATAGCGAGGTTTTCGATGTACGAAAGTTCGCACAACCAGGATCTCCACGGTTCTAGTAGACAGCCTGGCAAGGGCTCATCCCAATCCTGGTGGGTCCTCCACACTTCTTGTAGGAGGGTTTTTGCAGTCAAGACGACTGGAGCTAGGAATCCCAGTGGATCGAATAGACTGGCTACCGTGCTCAGCACTTCTCTTTTCGTACGGGGCTCGTCTCGAACATTTACCTTGAACGAGAAGGCATCGGTTTCTGAATTCCATAAAATTCCAAGAGTTCTCTCCACCGGCAAATCATCGAGATCCACATTCATCCTGGGATCAAGGCGTTCGGTTGGTGGTAGGGAGTTCAGAATTCTTCGCGAGGAGGAAAGCCATTTCGTTAAACGAAAACCGCCTCGGGCGAGCAATGTGGTAAGCCCCCTGCAGGTCTCGAGGGCTTCCTTCTCCGTTTCCACGGAATCCAAATAATTGTCGACGTAGAACTGTCGCTCAATCTTGGTTTGAAGTTCGGGGGATTCTGTAGCGAAGTCTCTTGCTACTTGGCGAAGTGCATAGTTGCACACGGTTGGCGAAGAGATGGCTCCAAATATTTGCACCCGCATTTGATACGTAGCAGGGGCCTCGTTGCTATTCGGTGCCCTCCACAAGAATCGAAGTGCCGGTTGATCATCCGGACGTACCAGAACTTGATGGAACATTTTCTCGATGTCCGATGAGACCGCAACCGGATTTTCGCGGAAGCGGATCAGAAGTCCAACGAGGCTGATCAGTAAATCGGGTCCTTGAAGAAGGCAATCATTCAGGGACGTACCATGATGTCGGGCGGACGCATCGAAAACTACTCGTACCTTCGCAGGCCTATTCGGGTTCGTGACTCCGTGGTGTGGGAGATACCACGTCCTTCCACGGGGTCCGTCGAGTTCTGTGTAACTGAGCTTTTCTGCGTGTCCCAGCTGTACATACTCGTTAATTATGGCTTCGTAGTTTCGGGCATATTCGGGTTTGTATCGGAAACGTCGTTCAAGGCTAAACAATCGACGGAGAGCGGCGTCCCGATTATTCGGTAGCGAAACTTCATTTGACTTCCATGGAAGACCCACTTCGTATCGGACGCCGTTATGCCGGATCGTGGAGCCTATGGAATTTAGCGCTAGGGCATGATCAGGTCGCTGAAGTTGTGGAGTAGCCTTAATCCCTAAAGACTCAATTTCCCAAAATTTCTTAACCATGGAATGCAGAGTGTCGTCCGTGTGTGACTCCTCTGACAGGTTAACATGGCCACACACGGGTGGAGCTTTGCTGGAAGCCGAGCTCCCGAAGTCGGCTGGAAGGCGCCCGACGACACACCAACCGAAGGGAGTATGAATAGCCTTCGGAGCATTCGTGTCTCTGGGTGGTTTTCGGACTTCCGATATGTCGTGAGCATCCACGGCGTCCATGCCTAACAGAACAGTGACTTCTCCAGAATCGATAGAGGATAAGTCCAGGTTCTCCAGGTGTTTCCACGTGCGTTTCAGCCTGGGCCATTCCAGAGCCCTGCGACTCACGTTGAGTCGAGGTATGGTATAGGCATCGGTTACCTTCAGCCGAAAGTCTCCGGAGCGGGAAGAAACCATAAAGTTTACTCGACGAGTCGCCACTTGGGGGTCGGAACCGTGAAAGGTTCCCAAACGAACGACTTGCTTCGGACCTTCGAGTTTTAATAAGGCTGCAATATCGTCCCTAACGAGGGAGGCTTCACTGCCATTATCGAGCAGGGCATACGTCTGGTAGGTGATGCCGTTCGCAGACAGGCACACCGGTACGACGGATAACAGCACGATATCATCGTGTTTCGGGGTCGTCATTGCATTTACGTGGTAGTTTGTAGTATCTCCTGCAGCTACCGGCAAGGATGGCTTAGCACCAGTGTGGCTGCCCTTTATATCGTAGGCTTTGGGGGCTCCATGGAGAAGGGGATGGTGCATCCTCTTGCATCCGCCTATGCTGCATTCTTTGCCGACTTGGCAGTCCCGGCTAAGGTGGCCGCGCTCGAGGCAGCGAAAGCAGCATCCCTTATCTCTGGTCAATGAGATCCTTTCCAGGGGAGAGAGGCTCCGGAACCTGTCACAAATTTCCAGAGGGTGGGACTGGTGGCAGGCAGGGCACTCCTTACCCCTAATCGGTGCAGGTTGGTCTCCGGCTGTAGCGAAGACTCCCTTGCGGTTCGAGGGGTTCCGGTCCTTCCCCTGGTTATACGGTTTTTCGGTTTTCTTGCAATCTTTTTTCTGACCTGCCTCCTTAACGGGTTCGATGGGCCTCACCAGGGCCTCGCTCATGACCATATCTTCGATCCAGGAATCCAGGTCAATTAGGGTAGGAGGACGTGGCATTAAGGAAAAAACGCGACGTCCCCATTTATTGCGGAGTCGGAGCGGGAATTTTTGGACAACTTGATAAAGTGCGGTGGAGGATAAGACCTCCCGGCCAATACCCGTATGTACCAAGGTAGATACCACTCCATGCAATTTCAACGAAAAATCTTCCAACGATTCAAAATCGTCGTTCTTCAAGACAGGCAAATCCAACAAGTTCTGAATATAAGCCTGGGTCAGAAGCTGCGGGTTGCCATATCTCCTCTTCAGTTCTTCCAAGGCCTTTGGATATAGCACGGGGCTATGCAAAGTTTGCGCTATGCTGTCGCGGATCTTTGGGGCCAACAGCTCGCGCAATATTGCTATTCGTTGTGCATCACTCGGGACGAGGTCATGCACCAGGCTCTTGAAAGTCGCACTGAAGAGGGGCCACTTGGTGGGATTTCCATCAAATGGCTGAATGTCGATCTTAGGCAGCAAGCCGGTTGCCCAAGGAGTAGCCGCTTGGTTTACTGAAACTGCTGGGGAGCCGGGTTTCAGTCTCGCAATCCACGAGTCCGGTGACGCCTCGGACGCTTCAACCGTAATAGTAGCGTTGGGGACAGGCGGCGGTTCAAAGGATCGCACCGATGGGCTATCCTGGGCTGCGTTAAGAGCATGATCGACCGGGGAACTCGGAACGGGCGGGGCGATTGTCGGGCGTCTACTCGCGTTACTCATGGTCGTTGACGTTGGCACGGAGTTACCTATAGTTGCACGGGTCGGATCTCCGGTACGAGTAAGTCCAACGGTGGACTTAATCGTCATGAAATCTTCATCTATAGCTTGCTCCTCGTCAACTTCCTCTCGTAATAACTCCTCTTGTAGACGCTGACGTTCCAACAATGCTTCGAGGCTCCTTTGAGCCCTTTCGGCGTCGATCTGCTCTCTCTGCTGCTCTAATGCTCGCAAAATGCGAGACTCTTCGGCACGCTTTTCCTTTTCTTGTCTCGCTATTATCACTTGAAGTTCGGTTTCCCGTCGTTGCTTCTCAGCTACACGAAGCTGCGCTCTCGTGGTAGAGGAGGCCGAGGAAAATGCCTCCTTCGATGAAGCAACTGACGAAGTCGTGGATCGGGAATTTAAATGTTCATTTATATCGGCGAAACAGTTAAGCGTGACTTGGTCCACTTCACTCAACCACTGATGCTCAGTCAGGTCATCAGCGGTGGCACCTTTAGCTTCCACATAATTGTTATGATGTTCAAGGCACGCGGCAGCAACCTCCGTGAGCATGGAACGGAAAACGCGTAATTCTGACTTACTTCCGCGTTCGGAAATATGTCTCGCTATCTTGTTTGCGAAAGCAGTATGCTGCTGCTTTGCGTTGGTTCGTAACTGTTTTAGTGCATTTAGATTCGGTGCACTATCGTCCAGCACGCTCACTCAGCACGGTACGGTCTACGGGTGTCGCTTTAGCCATGGTAAAATTGTACTTTCGTTCTTTCCCGGGTTTCGGCACCAAAAAGTAATGTTACGGCTCGAACGACGTTTCTCACACGTAACACTATAGATTCAAAAGTCGGGGTTTTCGAGGGAATAAAACGATTGTCTATTTTAATGGTATAAAACAAGTCACTGAGCAATTAAAGGAGGCAAAGGTGTCTAACGTTGGAAGCAGACGAAGATTCGGTCGCTACGTCGTCTAACGTACGGTTAGTGTTAGAGTCGGACGGCAACTCCCTGAATCCGGAACAGACAGTCCGTTAAATAGTCAAGAGTCTTTGTCTGTTAGTTTCATACGAAACATGGCTTTCGCACATGTGTTTGCAGTTAGGTTCTTTAGGTAACAAATCTTCTCAAAGGGTTCCATGCAACGGGTACCCCTTGCCTAACTGTCAGTCGAAAGAGTCAATTTTCTGCCCAGTTTTACGACATAATAGACCATCGCTGGACCTCTGGTTCCAGCCTCCGTGAGAACGGTCAGCAGCCGCTCCCACCTAGGCATACCAGTTCGACGGTCAAGCGATGGCCTGTCATAAACAAAGGGTAGGTCGTTCAGTCAAATAATTAGGTTAACTGAGTCACGGGTCAGACAGTATATTGTATCAAATGTTAAGTTCGTCCATTCCGGAGTGATCCGGAACATCGCCGGCCCTGTTTCCTGGCCAGGAAACACCTTACTCCTTGGTCTCTTCCAGCAGACAAAGTTTCACAGTGGGGCGCGTGTATTCTCCACTTGCTGTCTTGACTATTGCAGCTCTAGTCTGACCATCCGGACCGGGCAGCGGTTTGACGATGCGGCCAAGCGGCCAGTGACCACGAGGCGATTGGTGGTCGACGATAAGGACGAGATCTCCTTCTTTGAGGTTGCGTTTAGGAGCCAACCATTTCCTGCGCTCTATTAGGGCCGGCACGTACTCACGAAGCCACCGTTTCCAGAAACGGTTTGCCAGGGCTTGAGTAGCTCGCCAGCGTTTTCGTGAGCTTATTTCATCTTCACGAAAGATGTCGGGCATAAGGTTAAGGTTGGATCTTCCCATCAGGAAATGGTTTGGAGTCAGAGGTTCGGGGTCAGTGTGATCGACACTGACGTGTGTCAGTGGACGGCCGTTGATTAAGGACTCCGCTTCGGCGAAAACTGTAACAAGTAATTCGTCCGTTACAACTTGACCCTTCAGGGTCATGTTCAAAGCCCTTTTTGCAGACCGGACCATTCTCTCCCATACACCGCCAAAGTGTGGGGAAGCCGGTGGCGAAAAGTGCCATTCGATGCCCTTCTGGGCCATACAATCGGTAATGTTATCCTGGTTCCACCTTCTCAAGGCTTCTCGTAACTCCTTCTCTCCAGCAGCAAGGTTGGTCCCATTGTCACTGAAACATGTCGTAGGGCACCCTCGGCGGCTGACAAAACGGCGGAAAGCCAGGAGGAAGGAGTCGGTATCCAAAGAGTGGGCCACCTCTAAATGGATAGCTCGGGTGGTGAGACAGGTGAACAGGCAGCCATATCGTTTATGGGTTCTGCGGTGAATTACCACAAACATTGGGCCAAAGAAGTCCACTCCCGTATGCGTAAATGGCGGCTTGTAGGCTTCAAGTCGCTGTCGTGGCAACGGTGCCATCATAGGGGCTTGTGGCATGGCCTTAAATCGAATGCAGAAAGGACAGTGGCGGATGAACCTACGGATTGTGGCCCGTCCGCGAAGTATCCAGTATTTACTGCGGACTTCAGCGAATGTACGGTCCGTTGACTCGTGTAACACGTGCTCGTGTGCGTCCCCAATCAGCAGTCTAGCTAGGTGGGAGTCTGGATCGAGGATTAACGGATGCTTAGTTTCTCGATCCAAATCTGCGTGTTCCAAGCGTCCTCCTACTCGCAGAAGTCCTTCTTCGTCCAGGTAGGGAGTTAACTTCAGAAGACGAGAGTTGTTGGGAAGTTTGTCCGACTTCCTCAGGGCCACTATTTCTTCACGGAAAGTTTCTTGTTGAGCGATTCGAAGGAGTAGGGCAAGGGACTTCCTTAGTTCGTGTGCCGATAAAGGACCGCCACTTCTCTCGTCGGGTTTTGCTCGTGCGTTGTTGGTAAAACGCATCATGTAAGTTAATATCCTCTTTGGACAACAAAGTCGGGAAGCGTTCATCATTAACGTGATGATGCGGTTATCCTCCTTCGCAACATGGCCAGCCCATTTGCTAGGAAGGACTTCGGGGTCCGGCATAGAGCAATCCGGGGTACCTTCCCACTTGGGCCAGTGCGGCCTGGGCCCGGTAAGAAAGTCAGGGCCATTGAACCACCGATGCTGCAGGGTAAGCTGAGAAGCGGGCACACCTCTGCTGGCATCATCAGCCGGATTTAGCCGTCCGGGGACATGGTTCCATTGCTCTGCTCGCGAGATTTCCAGTATCTCGCCGACCCGGTTTGCGACGAACGTAGTAAACCGACAGGTCTTTAGGTTGATCCATTTTAAAACCGTCGTGGAATCTGTCCAGAATACGGTCTCCTGCAACGTCAATCGCAGCTCGGTGGTGATGGCTTGTGCCAGCCGAGCACCGACCACGGCTCCTAGCAATTCAAGGCGTGGTATGGTCAGCTGACGTAGGGGAGCTACACGTACCTTAGCCATTACAAAGGCCACGTCGACAGCCCCATTGTCGTACTCAAGGCGTATATAAGCCACCGCGCCATATCCCGTTTCGGAGGCGTCGCAGAACACGTGAAGCTGCACGGAGCGCGGTAAACCAGCGGTTTTAAAGCAGCGTGGAATAGCGAGGTTTTCGATGTACGAAAGTTCGCACAACCAGGATCTCCACGGTTCTAGTAGACAGCCTGGCAAGGCCTCATCCCAATCCTGGTGGGTCCTCCACACTTCTTGTAGGAGGGTTTTTGCAGTCAAGACGACTGGAGCTAGGAATCCCAGTGGATCGAATAGACTGGCTACCGTGCTCAGCACTTCTCTTTTCGTACGGGGCTCGTCTCGAACATTTACCTTGAACGAGAAGGCATCGGTTTCTGAATTCCATAAAATTCCAAGAGTTCTCTCCACCGGCAAATCATCGAGATCCACATTCATCCTGGGATCAAGGCGTTCGGTTGGTGGTAGGGAGTTCAGAATTCTTCGCGAGGAGGAAAGCCATTTCGTTAAACGAAAACCGCCTCGGGCGAGCAATGTGGTAAGCCCCCTGCAGGTCTCGAGGGCTTCCTTCTCCGTTTCCACGGAATCCAAATAATTGTCGACGTAGAACTGTCGCTCAATCTTGGTTTGAAGTTCGGGGGATTCTGTAGCGAAGTCTCTTGCTACTTGGCGAAGTGCATAGTTGCACACGGTTGGCGAAGAGATGGCTCCAAATATTTGCACCCGCATTTGATACGTAGCAGGGGCCTCGTTGCTATTCGGTGCCCTCCACAAGAATCGAAGTGCCGGTTGATCATCCGGACGTACAAGAACTTGATGGAACATTTTCTCGATGTCCGATGAGACAGCAACCGGATTTTCGCGGAAGCGGATCAGAAGTCCAACGAGGCTGATCAGTAAATCGGGTCCTTGAAGAAGGCAATCATTCAGGGACGTACCATGATGTCGGGCGGACGCATCGAAAACTACTCGTACCTTCGCAGGCCTATTCAGGTTCGTGACTCCGTGGTGTGGGAGATACCACGTCCTTCCACGGGGTCCGTCGAGTTCTGTGTAACTGAGCTTTTCTGCGTGTCCCAGCTGTACATACTCGTTAATTATGGCTTCGTAGTTTCGGGCATATTCGGGTTTGTATCGGAAACGTCGTTCAAGGCTAAACAATCGACGGAGAGCGGCGTCCCGATTATTCGGTAGCGAAACCTCATTTGACTTCCATGGAAGACCCACTTCGTATCGGACGCCGTTATGCCGGATCGTGGAGCCTATGGAATTTAGCGCTAGGGCATGATCAGGTCGCTGAAGTTGTGGAGTAGCCTTAATCCCTAAAGACTCAATTTCCCAAAATTTCTTAACCATGGAATGCAGAGTGTCGTCCGTGTGTGACTCCTCTGACAGGTTAACATGGCCACACACGGGTGGAGCTTTGCTGGAAGCCGAGCTCCCGAAGTCGGCTGGAAGGCGCCCGACGACACACCAACCGAAGGGAGTATGAATAGCCTTCGGAGCATTCGTGTCTCTGGGTGGTTTTCGGACTTCCGATATGTCGTGAGCATCCACGGCGTCCATGCCTAACAAAACAGTGACTTCTCCAGAATCGATAGAGGATAAGTCCAGGTTCTCCAGGTGTTTCCACGTGCGTTTCAGCCTGGGCCATTCCAGAGCCCTGCGACTCACGTTGAGTCGAGGTACGGTATAGGCATCGGTTACCTTCAGCCTAAAGTCTCCGGAGCGGGAAGAAACCATAAAGTTTACTCGACGAGTCGCCACTTGGGGGTCGGAACCGTGAAAGGTTCCCAAACGAACGACTTGCTTCGGACCTTCGAGTTTTAATAAGGCTGCAATATCGTCCCTAACGAGGGAGGCTTCACTGCCATTATCGAGCAGGGCATACGTCTCGCAGGTGATGCCGTTCGCAGACAGGCACACCGGTACGACGGATAACAGCACGATATCATCGTGTTTCGGGGTCGTCATTGCATTTACGTGGTAGTTTGTAGTATCTCCTGCAGCTACCGGCAAGGATGGCTTAGCACCAGTGTGGCTGCCCTTTATATCGTAGGCTTTGGGGGCTCCATGGAGAAGGGGATGGTGCATCCTCTTGCATCCGCCTATGCTGCATTCTTTGCCGACTTGGCAGTCCCGGCTAAGGTGGCCGCGCTCGAGGCAGCGAAAGCAGCATCCCTTATCTCTGGTCAATGAGATCCTTTCCAGGGGAGAGAGGCTCCGGAACCTGTCACAAATTTCCAGAGCGTGGGACTGGTGGCAGGCAGGGCACTCCTTACCCCTAATCGGTGCAGGTTGGTCTCCGGCTGTAGCGAAGACTCCCTTGCGGTTCGAGGGGTTCCGGTCCTTCCCCTGGTTATAGGTTCTTTAGGTAACAAATCTTCTCAAGGGGTTCCATGCAACGGGTACCCCTTGCCTAACTGTCAGTCGAAAGAGTCAATTTTCTGCCCAGTTTTACGACATAATAGACCATCGCTGGACCTCTGGTTCCAGCCTCCGTGAGAACGGTCAGCAGCCGCTCCCACCTAGGCATACCAGTTCGACGGTCAAGCGATGGCCTGTCATAAACAAAGGGTAGGTCGTTCAGTCAAATAATTAGGTTAACTGAGTCACGGGTCAGACAGTATATTGTATCAAATGTTAAGTTCGTCCATTCCGGAGTGATCCGCAACATCGCCGGCCCTGTTTCCTGGCCAGGAAACACCTTACTCCTTGGTCTCTTCCAGCAGACAAAGTTTCACAGTGGGGCGCGTGTATTCCCCACTTGCTGTCTTGACTATTGCAGCTCTAGTCTGACCATCCGGACCGGGCAGCGGTTTGACGATGCGGCCAAGCGGCCAGTGACCACGAGGCGATTGGTGGTCGACGATAAGGACGAGATCTCCTTCTTTGAGGTTGCGTTTAGGAGCCAACCATTTCCTGCGCTCTATTAGGGCCGGCACGTACTCACGAAGCCACCGTTTCCAGAAACGGTTTGCCAGGGCTTGAGTAGCTCGCCAGCGTTTTCGTGAGCTTATTTCATCTTCACGAAAGATGTCGGGCGGAAGGTTAAGGTTGGATCTTCCCATCAGGAAATGGTTTGGAGTCAGAGGTTCGGGGTCAGTGTGATCGACACTGACGTGTGTCAGTGGACGGCCGTTGATTAAGGACTCCGCTTCGGCGAAAACTGTAACAAGTAATTCGTCCGTTACAACTTGACCCTTCAGGGTCATGTTCAAAGCCCTTTTTGCAGACCGGACCATTCTCTCCCATACACCG
Source organism: Lepidurus packardi (assembly GCA_023053545.1). Lineage (NCBI taxonomy): Eukaryota > Metazoa > Arthropoda > Branchiopoda > Notostraca > Triopsidae > Lepidurus > Lepidurus packardi. The sequence goes on along the minus strand of JAKZAN010000007.1, from coordinate 2,857,273 downwards.
CCAAAGTGTGGGGAAGCCGGTGGCGAAAAGTGCCATTCGATGCCCTTCTGGGCCATACAATCGGTAATGTTATCCTGGTTCCACCTTCTCAAGGCTTCTCGTAACTCCTTCTCTCCAGCAGCAAGGTTGGTCCCATTGTCACTGAAACATGTCGTAGGGCACCCTCGGCGGCTGACAAAACGGCGGAAAGCCAGGAGGAAGGAGTCGGTATCCAAAGAGTGGGCCACCTCTAAATGGATAGCTCGGGTGGTGAGACAGGTGAACAGGCAGCCATATCGTTTATGGGTTCTGCGGTGAATTACCACAAACATTGGGCCAAAGAAGTCCACTCCCGTATGCGTAAATGGCGGCTTGTAGGCTTCAAGTCGCTGTCGTGGCAACGGTGCCATCATAGGGGCTTGTGGCATGGCCTTAAATCGAATGCAGAAAGGACAGTGGCGGATGAACCTACGGATTGTGGCCCGTCCGCGAAGTATCCAGTATTTACTGCGGACTTCAGCGAATGTACGGTCCGTTGACTCGTGTAACACGTGCTCGTGTGCGTCCCCAATCAGCAGTCTAGCTAGGTGGGAGTCTGGATCGAGGATTAACGGATGCTTAGTTTCTCGATCCAAATCTGCGTGTTCCAAGCGTCCTCCTACTCGCAGAAGTCCTTCTTCGTCCAGGTAGGGAGTTAACTTCAGAAGACGAGAGTTGTTGGGAAGTTTGTCCGACTTCCTCAGGGCCACTATTTCTTCACGGAAAGTTTCTTGTTGAGCGATTCGAAGGAGTAGGGCAAGGGACTTCCTTAGTTCGTGTGCCGATAAAGGACCGCCACTTCTCTCGTCGGGTTTTGCTCGTGCGTTGTTGGTAAAACCCATCATGTAAGTTAATATCCTCTTTGGACGACAAAGTCGGGAAGCGTTCATCATTAACGTGATGATGCGGTTATCCTCCTTCGCAACATGGCCAGCCCATTTGCTAGGAAGGACTTCGGGGTCCGGCATAGAGCAATCCGGGGTACCTTCCCACTTGGGCCAGTGCGGCCTGGGCCCGGTAAAAAAGTCAGGGCCATTGAACCACCGATGCTGCAGGGTAAGCTGAGAAGCGGGCACACCTCTGCTGGCATCATCAGCCGGATTTAGCCGTCCGGGGACATGGTTCCATTGCTCTGCTCGCGAGATTTCCAGTATCTCGCCGACCCGGTTTGCGACGAACGTAGTAAACCGACAGGTCTTTGAGTTGATCCATTTTAAAACCGTCGTGGAATCTGTCCAGAATACGGTCTCCTGCAACGTCAATCGCAGCTCGGTGGTGATGGCTTGTGCCAGCCTAGCACCGACCACGGCTCCTAGCAATTCAAGGCGTGGTATGGTCAGCTGACGTAGCGGAGCTACACGTGCCTTAGCCATTACAAAGGCCACGTCGACAGCCCCATTGTCGTACTCAAGGCGTATATAAGCCACCGCGCCATATCCCGTTTCGGAGGCGTCGCAGAACACGTGAAGCTGCACGGAGCGCGGTAAACCAGCGGTTTTAAAGCAGCGTGGAATAGCGAGGTTTTCGATGTACGAAAGTTCGCACAACCAGGATCTCCACGGTTCTAGTAGACAGCCGGCAAGGGCTCATCCCAATCCTGGTGGGTCCTCCACACTTCTTGTAGGAGGGTTTTTGCAGTCAAGACGACTGGAGCTAGGAATCCCAGTGGATCGAATAGACTGGCTACCGTGCTCAGCACTTCTCTTTTCGTACGGGGCTCGTCTCGAACATTTACCTTGAACGAGAAGGCATCGGTTTCTGAATTCCATAAAATTCCAAGAGTTCTCTCCACCGGCAAATCATCGAGATCCACATTCATCCTGGGATCAAGGCGTTCGGTTGGTGGTAGGGAGTTCAGAATTCTTCGCGAGGAGGAAAGCCATTTCGTTAAACGAAAACCGCCTCGGGCGAGCAATGTGGTAAGCCCCCTGCAGGTCTCGAGGGCTTCCTTCTCCGTTTCCACGGAATCCAAATAATTGTCGACGTAGAACTGTCGCTCAATCTTGGTTTGAAGTTCGGGGGATTCTGTAGCGAAGTCTCTTGCTACTTGGCGAAGTGCATAGTTGCACACGGTTGGCGAAGAGATGGCTCCAAATATTTGCACCCGCATTTGATACGTAGCAGGGGCCTCGTTGCTATTCGGTGCCCTCCACAAGAATCGAAGTGCCGGTTGATCATCCGGACGTACCAGAACTTGATGGAACATTTTCTCGATGTCCGATGAGACAGCAACCGGATTTTCGCGGAAGCGGATCAGAAGTCCAACGAGGCTGATCAGTAAATCGGGTCCTTGAAGAAGGCAATCATTCAGGGACGTACCATGATGTCGGGCGGACGCATCGAAAACTACTCGTACCTTCGCAGGCCTATTCGGGTTCGTGACTCCGTGGTGTGGGAGATACCACGTCCTTCCACGGGGTCCGTCGAGTTCTGTGTAACTGAGCTTTTCTGCGTGTCCCAGCTGTACATACTCGTTAATTATGGCTTCGTAGTTTCGGGCATATTCGGGTTTGTATCGGAAACGTCGTTCAAGGCTAAACAATCGACGGAGAGCGGCGTCCCGATTATTCGGTAGCGAAACTTCATTTGACTTCCATGGAAGACCCACTTCGTATCGGACGCCGTTATGCCGGATCGTGGAGCCTATGGAATTTAGCGCTAGGGCATGATCAGGTCGCTGAAGTTGTGGAGTAGCCTTAATCCCTAAAGACTCAATTTCCCAAAATTTCTTAACCATGGAATGCAGAGTGTCGTCCGTGTGTGACTCCTCTGACAGGTTAACATGGCCACACACGGGTGGAGCTTTGCTGGAAGCCGAGCTCCCGAAGTCGGCTGGAAGGCGCCCGACGACACACCAACCGAAGGGAGTATGAATAGCCTTCGGAGCATTCGTGTCTCTGGGTGGTTTTCGGACTTCCGATATGTCGTGAGCATCCACGGCGTCCATGCCTAACGGAACAGTGACTTCTCCAGAATCGATAGAGGATAAGTCCAGGTTCTCCAGGTGTTTCCACGTGCGTTTCAGCCTGGGCCATTCCAGAGCCCTGCGACTCACGTTGAGTCGAGGTACGGTATAGGCATCGGTTACCTTCAGCCTAAAGTCTCCGGAGCGGGAAGAAACCTTAAAGTTTACTCGACGAGTCGCCACTTGGGGGTCGGAACCGTGAAAGGTTCCCAAACGAACGACTTGCTTCGGACCTTCGAGTTTTAATAAGGCTGCAATATCGTCCCTAACGAGGGAGGCTTCACTGCCATTATCGAGCAGGGCATACGTCTGGTAGGTGATGCCGTTCGCAGACAGGCACACCGGTACGACGGATAACAGCACGATATCATCGTGTTTCGGGGTCGTCATTGCATTTACGTGGTAGTTTGTAGTATCTCCTGCAGCTACCGGCAAGGATGGCTTAGCACCAGTGTGGCTGCCCTTTATATCGTAGGCTTTGGGGGCTCCATGGAGAAGGGGATGGTGCATCCTCTTGCATCCGCCTATGCTGCATTCTTTGCCGACTTGGCAGTCCCGGCTAAGGTGGCCGCGCTCGAGGCAGCGAAAGCAGCATCCCTTACCTCTGGTCAATGAGATCCTTTCCAGGGGAGAGAGGCTCCGGAACCTGTCACAAATTTCCAGAGGGTGGGACTGGTGGCAGGCAGGGCACTCCTTACCCCTAATCGGTGCAGGTTGGTCTCCGGCTGTAGCGAAGACTCCCTTGCGGTTCGAGGGGTTCCGGTCCTTCCCCTGGTTATACGGTTTTTCGGTTTTCTTGCAATCTTTTTTCTGACCTGCCTCCTTAACGGGTTCGATGGGCCTCACCAGGGCCTCGCTCATGACCATATCTTCGATCCAGGAATCCAGGTCAATTAGGGTAGGAGGACGTGGCATTAAGGAAAAAACGCGACGTCCCCATTTATTGCGGAGTCGGAGCGGGAATTTTTGGACAACTAGATATAGTGCGGTGGAAGATAAGACCTCCCGGCCAATACCCGTATGTACCAAGGTAGATACCACTCCATGCAATTTCAACGAAAAATCTTCCAACGATTCAAAATCGTCGTTCTTCAAGACAGGCAAATCCAACAAGTTCTGAATATAAGCCTGGGTCAGAAGCTGCGGGTTGCCATATCTCCTCTTCAGTTCTTCCAAGGCCTTTGGATATAGCACGGGGCTATGCAAAGTTTGCGCTATGCTGTCGCGGATCTTTGGGATCAACAGCTCGCGCAATATTGCTATTCGTTGTGCATCACTCGGGACGAGGTCATGCACCAGGCTCTTGAAAGTCGCACTGAAGAGGGGCCACTTGGTGGGATTTCCATCAAATGGCTGAATGTCGATCTTAGGCAGCAAGCCGGTTGCCCAAGGAGTAGCCGCTTGGTTTACTGAAACTGCTGGGGAGCCGGGTTTCAGTCTCGCAATCCACGAGTCCGGTGACGCCTCGGACGCTTCAACCGTAATAGTAGCGTTGGGGACAGGCGCCGGTTCAAAGGATCGCACCGATGGGCTATCCTGGGCTGCGTAAAAGAGCATGATCGACCGGGGAACTCGGAACGGGCGGGGCGATTGTCGGGCGTCTACTCGCGTTACTCATGGTCGTTGACGTTGGCACGGAGTTACCTATAGTTGCACGGGTCGGATCTCCGGTACGAGTAAGTCCAACGGTGGACTTAATCGTCATGAAATCTTCATCTATAGCTTGCTCCTCGTCAACTTCCTCTCGTAATAACTCCTCTTGTAGACGCTGACGTTCCAACAATGCTTCGAGGCTCCTTTGAGCCCTTTCGGCGTCGATCTGCTCTCTCTGCTGCTCTAATGCTCGCAAAATGCGAGACTCTTCGGCACGCTTTTCCTTTTCTTGTCTCGCTATTATCACTTGAAGTTCGGTTTCCCGTCGTTGCTTCTCAGCTACACGAAGGTGCGCTCTCGTGGTAGAGGAGGCCGAGGAAAATGCCTCCTTCGATGAAGCAACTGACGAAGTCGTGGATCGGGAATTTAAATGTTCATTTATATCGGCGAAACAGTTAAGCGTGACTTGGTCCACTTCACTCAACCACTGATGCTCAGTCAGGTCATCAGCGGTGGCACCTTTAGTTTCCACATAATTGTTATGATGTTCAAGGCACGCGGCAGCAACCTCCGTGAGAATGGAACGGAAAACGCGTAATTCTGACTTACTTCCGCGTTCGGAAATATGTCTCGCTATCTTGTTTGCGAAAGCAGTATGCAGCTGCTTTGCGTTGGTTCGTAACTGTTTTAGTGCATTTAGATTCGGTGCACTATCGTCCAGATCACGCTCACTCAGCACGGTACGGTCTACGGGTGTCGCTTTAGCCATGGTAAAATTGTACTTTCGTTCTTTCCCGGGTTTCGGCACCAAAAAGTAATGTTACGGCTCGAACGACGTTTCTCACACGTAACACTATAGATTCAAAAGTCGATCATGCTCTTAACGCAGCCCAGGATAGCCCATCGGTGCGATCCTTTGAACCGGCGCCTGTCCCCAACGCTACTATTACGGTTGAAGCGTCCGAGGCGTCACCGGACTCGTGGATTGCGAGACTGAAACCCGGCTCCCCAGCAGTTTCAGTAAACCAAGCGGCTACTCCTTGGGCAACCGGCTTGCTGCCTAAGATCGACATTCAGCCATTTGATGGAAATCCCACCAAGTGGCCCCTCTTCAGTGCGACTTTCAAGAGCCTGGTGCATGACCTCGTCCCGAGTGATGCACAACGAATAGCAATATTGCGCGAGCTGTTGGCCCCAAAGATCCGCGACAGCATAGCGCAAACTTTGCATAGCCCCGTGCTATATCCAAAGGCCTTGGAAGAACTGAAGAGGAGATATGGCAACCCGCAGCTTCTGACCCAGGCTTATATTCAGAACTTGTTGGATTTGCCTGTCTTGAAGAACGACGATTTTGAATCGTTGGAAGATTTTTCGTTGAAATTGCATGGAGTGGTATCTACCTTGGTACATACGGGTATTGGCCGGGAGGTCTTATCCTCCACCGCACTTTATCAAGTTGTCCAAAAATTCCCGCTCCGACTCCGCAATAAATGGGGACGTCGCGTTTTTTCCTTAATGCCACGTCCTCCTACCCTAATTGACCTGGATTCCTGGATCGAAGATATGGTCATGAGCGAGGCCCTGGTGAGGCCCATCGAACCCGTTAAGGAGGCAGGTCAGAAAAAAGATTGCAAGAAAACCGAAAAACCGTATAACCAGGGGAAGGACCGGAACCCCTCGAACCGCAAGGGAGTCTTCGCTACAGCCGGAGACCAACCTGCACCGATTAGGGGTAAGGAGTGCCCTGCCTGCCACCAGTCCCACCCTCTGGAAATTTGTGACAGGTTCCGGAGCCTCTCTCCCCTGGAAAGGATCTCATTGACCAGAGATAAGGGATGCTGCTTTCGCTGCCTCGAGCGCGGCCACCTTAGCCGGGACTGCCAAGTCGGCAAAGAATGCAGCATAGGCGGATGCAAGAGGATGCACCATCCCCTTCTCCATGGAGCCCCCAAAGCCTACGATATAAAGGGCAGCCACACTGGTGCTAAGCCATCCTTGCCGGTAGCTGCAGGAGATACTACAAACTACCACGTAAATGCAATGACGACCCCGAAACACGATGATATCGTGCTGTTATCCGTCGTACCGGTGTGCCTGTCTGCGAACGGCATCACCTACCAGACGTATGCCCTGCTCGATAATGGCAGTGAAGCCTCCCTCGTTAGGGACGATATTGCAGCCTTATTAAAACTCGAAGGTCCGAAGCAAGTCGTTCGTTTGGGAACCTTTCACGGTTCCGACCCCCAAGTGGCGACTCGTCGAGTAAACTTTAAGGTTTCTTCCCGCTCCGGAGACTTTCGGCTGAAGGTAACCGATGCCTATACCGTACCTCGACTCAACGTGAGTCGCAGGGCTCTGGAATGGCCCAGGCTGAAACGCACGTGGAAACACCTGGAGAACCTGGACTTATCCTCTATCGATTCTGGAGAAGTCACTGTTCCGTTAGGCATGGACGCCGTGGATGCTCACGACATATCGGAAGTCCGAAAACCACCCAGAGACACGAATGCTCTGAAGGCTATTCATACTCCCTTCGGTTGGTGTGTCGTCGGGCGCCTTCCAGCCGACTTCGGGAGCTCGGCTTCCAGCAAAGCTCCACCCGTGTGTGGCCATGTTAACCTGTCAGAGGAGTCACACACGGACGACACTCTGCATTCCATGGTTAAGAAATTTTGGGAAATTGAGTCTTTAGGGATTAAGGCTACTCCACAACTTCAGCGACCTGATCATGCCCTAGCGCTAAATTCCATAGGCTCCACGATCCGGCATAACGGCGTCCGATACGAAGTGGGTCTTCCATGGAAGTCAAATGAAGTTTCGCTACCGAATAATCGGGACGCCGCTCTCCGTCGATTGTTTAGCCTTGAACGACGTTTCCGATACAAACCCGAATATGCCCGAAACTACGAAGCCATAATTAACGAGTATGTACAGCTGGGACACGCAGAAAAGCTCAGTTACACAGAACTCGACGGACCCCGTGGAAGGACGTGGTATCTCCCACACCACGGAGTCACGAACCCGAATAGGCCTGCGAAGGTACGAGTAGTTTTCGATGCGTCCGCCCGACATCATGGTACGTCCCTGAATGATTGCCTTCTTCAAGGACCCGATTTACTGATCAGCCTCGTTGGACTTCTGATCCGCTTCCGCGAAAATCCGGTTGCTGTCTCATCGGACATCGAGAAAATGTTCCATCAAGTTCTGGTACGTCCGGATGATCAACCGGCACTTCGATTCTTGTGGAGGGCACCGAATAGCAACGAGGCCCCTGCTACGTATCAAATGCGGGTGCAAATATTTGGAGCCATCTCTTCGCCAACCGTGTGCAACTATGCACTTCGCCAAGTAGCAAGAGACTTCGCTACAGAATCCCCCGAACTTCAAACCAAGATTGAGCGACAGTTCTACGTCGACAATTATTTGGATTCCGTGGAAACGGAGAAGGAAGCCCTCGAGACCTGCAGGGGGCTTACCACATTGCTCGCCCGAGGCGGTTTTCGTTTAACGAAATGGCTTTCCTCCTCGCGAAGAATTCTGAACTCCCTACCACCAACCGAACGCCTTGATCCCAGGATGAATGTGGATCTCGATGATTTGCCGGTGGAGAGAACTCTTGGAATTTTATGGAATTCAGAAACCGATGCCTTCTCGTTCAAGGTAAATGTTCGAGACGAGCCCCGTACGAAAAGAGAAGTGCTGAGCACGGTAGCCAGTCTATTCGATCCACTGGGATTCCTAGCTCCAGTCGTCTTGACTGCAAAAACCCTCCTACAAGAAGTGTGGAGGACCCACCAGGATTGGGATGAGGCCTTGCCAGGCTGTCTACTAGAACCGTGGAGATCCTGGTTGTGCGAACTTTCGTACATCGAAAACCTCGCTATTCCACGCTGCTTTAAAACCGCTGGTTTACCGCGCTCCGTGCAGCTTCACGTGTTCTGCGACGCCTCCGAAACGGGATATGGCGCGGTGGCTTATATACGCCTTGAGTACGACAATGGGGCTGTCGACGTGGCCTTTGTAATGGCTAAGGCACGTGTAGCTCCGCTACGTCAGCTGACCATACCACGCCTTGAATTGCTAGGAGCCGTGGTCGGTGCTAGGCTGGCACAAGCCATCACCACCGAGCTGCGATTGACGTTGCAGGAGACCGTATTCTGGACAGATTCCACGACGGTTTTAAAATGGATCAACTCAAAGACCTGTCGGTTTACTACGTTCGTCGCAAACCGGGTCGGCGAGATACTGGAAATCTCGCGAGCAGAGCAATGGAACCATGTCCCCGGACGGCTAAATCCGGCTGATGATGCCAGCAGAGGTGTGCCCGCTTCTCAGCTTACCCTGCAGCATCGGTGGTTCAATGGCCCTGACTTTCTTACCGGGCCCAGGCCGCACTGGCCCAAGTGGGAAGGTACCCCGGATTGCTCTATGCCGGACCCCGAAGTCCTTCCTAGCAAATGGGCTGGCCATGTTGCGAAGGAGGATAACCGCATCATCACGTTAATGATGAACGCTTCCCGACTTTGTCGTCCAAAGAGGATATTAACTTACATGATGCGTTTTACCAACAACGCACGAGCAAAACCCGACGAGAGAAGTGGCGGTCCTTTATCGGCACACGAACTAAGGAAGTCCCTTGCCCTACTCCTTCGAATCGCTCAACAAGAAACTTTCCGTGAAGAAATAGTGGCCCTGAGGAAGTCGGACAAACTTCCCAACAACTCTCGTCTTCTGAAGTTAACTCCCTACCTGGACGAAGAAGGACTTCTGCGAGTAGGAGGACGCTTGGAACACGCAGATTTGGATCGAGAAACTAAGCATCCGTTAATCCTCGATCCAGACTCCCACCTAGCTAGACTGCTGATTGGGGACGCACACGAGCACGTGTTACACGAGTCAACGGACCGTACATTCGCTGAAGTCCGCAGTAAATACTGGATACTTCGCGGACGGGCCACAATCCGTAGGTTCATCCGCCACTGTCCTTTCTGCATTCGATTTAAGGCCATGCCACAAGCCCCTATGATGGCACCGTTGCCACGACAGCGACTTGAAGCCTACAAGCCGCCATTTACGCATACGGGAGTGGACTTCTTTGGCCCAATGTTTGTGGTAATTCACCGCAGAACCCATAAACGATATGGCTGCCTGTTCACCTGTCTCACCACCCGAGCTATCCATTTAGAGGTGGCCCACTCTTTGGATACCGACTCCTTCCTCCTGGCTTTCCGCCGTTTTGTCAGCCGCCGAGGGTGCCCTACGACATGTTTCAGTGACAATGGGACCAACCTTGCTGCTGGAGAGAAGGAGTTACGAGAAGCCTTGAGAAGGTGGAACCAGGATAACATTACCGATTGTATGGCCCAGAAGGGCATCGAATGGCACTTTTCGCCACCGGCTTCCCCACACTTTGGCGGTGTATGGGAGAGAATGGTCCGGTCTGCAAAAAGGGCTTTGAACATGACCCTGAAGGGTCAAGTTGTAACGGACGAATTACTTGTTACAGTTTTCGCCGAAGCGGAGTCCTTAATCAACGGCCGTCCACTGACACACGTCAGTGTCGATCACACTGACCCCGAACCTCTGACTCCAAACCATTTCCTGATGGGAAGATCCAACCTTAACCTTCCGCCCGACATCTTTCGTGAAGATGAAATAAGCTCACGAAAACGCTGGCGAGCTACTCAAGCCCTGGCAAACCGTTTCTGGAAAACGGTGGCTTCGTGAGTACGTGCCGGCCCTAATAGAGCGCAGGAAATGGTTGGCTCCTAAACGCAACCTCAAAGAAGGAGATCTCGTCCTTATCGTCGACCACCAATCGCCTCGTGGTCACTGGCCGCTTGGCCGCATCGTCAAACCGCTGCCCGGTCCGGATG
>JAKZAN010000007.1:1516176-1548176 GCA_023053545.1 Lepidurus packardi | reverse complement strand
TTTCCAGAAAAACTTATATATGTATATACATATATTTTATTAAGACAGACAAAAAATAAACGGTAAGTAAAATTTGCTATTTGGAGAAAGCTCAAGTTGTCGCCATTACAGTTTTACTCTTTTTAAATTATGTTTTTAAATTTACAGACCCATTATATCGTCTGTTGCATACTCTGCATAGAGGACCCGTTAAACCCTGCCAATGATATTGGGCGCAGTTCCTATGGCGCTTAAAATTTGCACGTCAAGCAAGCTTTTGAGTGATGGGCCTAGCATATATCTATACTGCTGATGTTTACACATCCTCAAGTCCTTTAAGATACCTGGATGATCCCAATCGGTAAGGTTTACATTAGCTAATTTAGTTCTTCACTAAAAAAATTGTATCGAAATTGTTTGACACAAGTTCTTTAATTCTCTTTCCTTTCCGAATTTGTGTAGTATATATTCTAGACGGATCAAGGTGAGATGCAGTACCGCGTGAATGGATTAAGCATAGGTTTCCGATCTCCCAGCCTCGTTCTCGTAATCCTTCGCCTCGCTCCTCCCCCTCCCCGCCTATACCCACTTGGCCAGGCACTTTATAGAACCGAGCTCGAAGCGGCAACAATAGTTCTCAAGATAGTAATATGGTTCCGCCTCGGCATCAGTGCCTCATCAGTCAAAGTGATACGTACGGTAAGAACTCTTTTGTTACTTTATTTCAAAAATAGAACTTTAACTTCTTCAGCAGCTTTCGTAATATTTCAATCCCAACGAGTTCATTTTTTTTTAAGTAAACGACAGGTAGTTTTGTGTTTACAAATTGTGTGTCAATTAAATTGACCCTTTATTTTTATTTGTTTTGTGTAGGATTATGATATCCAAGAAATTCCTAATTCTTCCTCATCTAAACCACTCCATTCGGGGCCCCGAGGTGGGCGGGGCTGGCGATCGAGGCGACAACTCTATGCAGCAAAGTCTTGGGAAACGCGTGCCCATCAACAAACGTAATACCAGAACCGCGGTATCACGTACTTCGAGAAGTTGCTCGTTTTTGCAGGTAATGGATATATTATATTTATAATCTTAGACAATATATGCATTAATTTCGTTTTATATATTCAAACTGATATGTATTTCTTATTTTATTACAGAAAGATATTGTTCTGGGAGAGAAACTTTAATTATTACATCAAAGCACGCAATTATGTGAACGGCGTAAAAATTCGACTTGGTGATATATATGGAAAACATAAAACCATATGATAATCGCTTTTATCAAAGAAATAACTCAGATAAAGGGCAACAGCATACTGTGTTTGATGGCGAATTGGCGGAGACAAAAATCAGTATATGGCATATCGCTCTATGGCGTATTCGCATAAATGGTATGGGGAGTTTAAAAAATAAAATATAATACTTATTACTGTTATTACTGTAGTACTCTCTCTCTCTCTATATATATATATATATATATAGATATAGATATATATATATATATATAGAGAGAGAGGAGTACTGCAGTAATAACAGTAATAAGTATTATATTTTATAATGTGTGTGAATTAATGTATGTGAATATACCTTTCAGTGTGTATGCAATTTGTATGACGGATGTCAGTGGATTTACTTTTGACATTTCAAAATAAATATACGAAATCTAGTTACTGAGAAAATAATTTAATGCAGCATTCTACGGACGACCTTACCATGGGACGCGAGGAATGGAAAATCCTAGATAGTTATATGGAAAAGACTAGGGAAATGAAATGGATAATTGATGGAAAAGCTATTGAAATAGATGGAAAGCAATAGAAAAATCGATGGAAATCGATTGAAAACCATGGAAACGTAATGAAAATCGATGCAATATCTATGAAAAAATCTATCGAAAGCAATCGCTTTCGTTAAATTTTCCATCGAGTTTTCGATGGAAATCGATTGGTAATTGGGCTAAAAAACCGCTTTCGTTCCATGGAAAATTCCATGGTACACATCGTCAAATTTTACATGGATTTGACTTGGAAATGCCACACTTTTTTTTTGCCGGGAGGCCATTTGTTTGTTTTACATTATTTTTACTAGAAGCTCACAAATACAAGTTCTCATACATTACTGTTACCGTAGTTTGAAACACTAAAAAAATGAAAAAAATGGTCTTGACTTTTTTCGATTTCGAAGAAAAATTAGATGTAGGAAATAGATTCGTTTCACATTGAAGAGGAATACCAGGGCCACGGAGTTCCGTCTCTGTTGATGCGATGATGTACAGTGGAAAATGTGTATAATCCATTACTGTAAATGTAGAAGTATATTGCCTTTGGTTATCCTGTAATGTCTCGAGTCTGATTTACCTTCATATACTTAGCTCTTACCTTCACATATTTAGCTCTGAGGTAAATCAGCCTCCGGAGGCCTAATTATAGAGCTTTAACTTTTTGTGTGTGCTCATCACAGCACAAGGTTACAGTAGCGAAGGGCAACTCGAATGCAAGAAAGGGAATTTCTCTAAGCTGAGGCTAGGGATGCCGTGGAGACAGGGGAAGGGTAGTACCGAGTCTACAAGCGCGTAAGCAATACAGAGGAATCCAGGAGAATTAAGTCTCGATGCACTGAAGGAATTGGGACCACAACTACAGCGCTGCGATACATTTCTTATTCATACGGTGAAAGCATGACAGCAAGAACTCGACATCTTCACCATAATTTGAAATCTTGGTAAACTTGTTGCTTTGAATTTGAACACAACTTGTTCATTTAAGCTAGTCGGAATAACTATATTCAAAAGAAATTTCATGCCTATTTTGGTTCGTTGAAGGAAAAATAATTTGATCAGCAATGTGGCTATTTCAGCACCAAATCCCAGCAGGTCAACATGTTTACCATTTTGAAAAGGCCACTGACCGTCACCTGTTTTGACCACAGGAAAGTTCCGGTTCCGAACCTCTTATCTAGACACTGTAGCATGAGGGCAGGCACTCGTCAACTTTTAGTTCGTCGGAAAACAACCCCGAAAAACAAAAGTACTGCGTTATTAGACAGCAAGACGGGCCTACGTAAAGGGCAGTTAAGACAGCCACGGGCCTTACAAGCAAGGGGAAGAGCCAGGGAAGTTGAAGTCAGGGGTTGAAACCGGAGTCATAATGGCTCCTTCGAGTTATGTGCATCTAAAATTGTTAATCTTAAGTGCTCCGTTCCTGTTAGTATGTCTGAAATTAGTCGTAAGTTACTCGGCTTCACCACTTCTAAAGGCAAAAAGACCCAATGTGATCATCATTATGGCAGATGATATGGGGTACGGAGATGTGGGGGCGTACTTTCAGAAACCAGGCACCGAATCCGACACCCCAACTATAGACTATCTAGCAAGTCAAGGATTAAAGTTAGTGTTTTAAAGAATAAATCGTAAATAATGTGGAAACTAAATGCTCTTTTACCATTACTAGGCTTACGGATTTCCACAGTGGTGCCTCCAGGTGTACCCCATCAAGGGCGGCTTTACTTACGTCTAGATTAGGACTGAGAACTGGAGTAGTCACCAATTTTAACGTCGATGCCACAGGGGGATTGCCTCTGGCGGAAGTGACCCTCGGCCAAACACTGCGCAAAGCCGATTACCAGACAGCGTATATTGGAAAATGGCACTTGGGTGCGGCAGGCAAATTCCATCCCATGAAACGAGGCTTTCAATCTTACTACGGATTGCCCTATAGTAACGGTATGGGTTGCACCGATACACCTGGCGACAATCTTCCGTGGTGCCCCGCGTGCCCGTCTACTCCAGTTAACACTACAAGCCACCCAGTGGATTGCTTTCTAGATCACGCACTGCCGCTTCTAGACAATTACACCGTTGCACAGCAGCCTGTCGATTTGCAAAACCTAACGCCACTTTACCTGGATAGGGCTCGTAAAATCATTTCTACGAGTACAAAACCATTTTTCCTTGTGTTAGCGCCTGCTCAACCGCACGTGCCAATGACTCCTGGTAAAGCCTTCGTCAATACTTCAAAACGCGGATCGTACGGAGATTTCGTTCGTGAACTAGACCATTTCGTTGGTGACATTGTTGCGTCAGTTAAAACAGCCGGTTTGGAAAACTCAACGCTCATCTGGTTCATGAGTAAGGACCTGAGTGCAACCCATTAGTCACACGTTATTCAGTTTTCTCATCTCCTCTTTTGTCTGAAAAGGCGATAATGGACCATGGAATATGCGCTGTAATTACGGAGGCTCTAGTGGTCCATTCACGGCGGAATGGGAGACTGCGCAAGGTGGAGCCGGAGCCAAGGGGACCGTCTGGGAAGCTGGACACCGAGTTCCATCTATTTTGTACTGGCCTGGAGTTATTAAGCCGTCCAATTCGTCCTCTTTAACCTCAGCGGTCGATGTGTATCCAACACTCGTCAGACTGGCTGGAGGGATCATGCCTTCTGGTCGGTATCATGATGGCGAAGACATGTCCCCTCTTCTTTTAGGCAAACCTTGGAAAAGAACTAAGGTTAGAAATCTAAATGTAAGTTTGACGCACTTTATAATCAATATTATCCTTTATAGGCTGTGTTCCACCAAAACAGTGGAGCTTTTGGACCAGAGGGTGATATCGGAGCTGTCCGCTTCGGTCCCTACAAAGCTGTCTTCTACACGGGTAAAGTAAACGGATTACAGTCAAGATTAAAACTAACGAAATATGTATGAAGGAGGAGAAAGGTGGCCTGCTTGTGGAGGTCAGTCTGCACCGGAACGAGCTCATAACCCGCCGCTTCTGTTTAACGTAGTAGAAGATCCCCAAGAAAAGTTTCCATTGGATGTCGCCACAAATCTCCAAGCTCAAACTGCACTACAAGGCATAGTGAGCCAGCTCCAAATTTTCCAAACTTCAGTTGCCAATGATGTTACTCAAGCTGCCGATTATGGAGAGGATTGGGATCTGCGTTATTGTTGCAATCAAGACGATTTTTTATGTCGCTGTAAAGCCTAACAAATTGCTAATTTCATATTCAAATTAATACATGATGAACATGTTGCATCCAGTCTCTCACCCAGATGTTCTAATTCACGCAAACCAAGAGATCAAAGAGAGAGAGAAATAGTAACTCTGGACAAATTTTTATTTTCCGGGTGCTCAACCCTTAAAAGCGACCGCCTAAGCTTATTAGGAACTTTTTTATGAGAACATTTAACAGGTAATAAACAGATCAAAGATCACTTTTGATAACAACGCCGTATGTTTTCCATTTAGCTTTCATATAAAAAGGACTAAGCAATTTGAATAAAGACTATAAGACACTTATAAAACTTGAGCACTTTTTAACCATTTCAGTTGTCCCCACCGGCAAAGATCGCGCGTAAAACAGTTAATTGAACGCCACCACTCATTTCCCTGTTGGCAAACACGGTGATGTCAGTATCCGATTGTGATACGACAAATCCACGTGCGTGTGATACAAGTATCGCTGACTGCTCCTTGAACCCACCCAGGCCTGCGTATGTGTGCACTTTGATATTAGCTTCAATGTCACAACCACTCTGCGCTAACATCATCAACTGTCCACCAGGCTGGGCCGCAAACCAAACTTGCTTTGGGTTAGGCATAACAATGCGCTGGCTACGGAAACTTTGTCGACTAAGTTCATCGAGTCTGGAAAGACAAAACGGATAAATCAATGCACACGAGAAACAAGTTTATGGAATACGCAAGCCATAGACATTTTCTATACATTTAAGAAGAGGTACTTTTAAATTAGAACAAATATTACCTCCAAATGCTAACTTCACCTCGAACGGCAGTAAGAGGTTGGGCAGAAGATGCTACAGCAACCAAAATATTGCCTCCGTATGCGACGATATCCAGATCTTGAACACCACTGCTGTATATAGTTGGCCCCGAGACAAAGGTAGAAGATTCACGAGAATATTTCCACGTTGTGATGAAGTTGGTAAGAGAGGGGAGAGCTGAATGCACAATAGCCAAAGTAGGTATGTCGTCTACATAGGTAACTGCGACCTGAAAGTAAAATCAAAGTCCCACATTAGTAAATAGTAACATAGGGCAGCTATTAACGGCAGCAACTTACCTGCTGGATGTTACTAGCTGGTAACTCGGCAACCTTGGTAAAATCGGTCGCGCTACCAGATTTGCACATGATAGGGGAAGACGCAGTACTTCGGTCCGTAAACAGAAAGCAATCACTACCATTTAGACGTAAATTCTAAAGAAACGGGAATCTTTTTTAAGTACGCTTTTTTACATACACAGGTAACATACCGTAACATCGCTTCCATGCGTTAAGGAGATCTGCCCTCTTTGAACGAAGAACTCGCCATCAAACTCGTACACGTATCCACCTACGTTTGAAACACTAGCCACGTAGTTATCAGAGGATACAACTTTCGTCGTAGAACGCAAGGGTAAGGCATGAGAGGATTTGACAAGTCTTTCCTTCTCCAAATAATGGAATTCGATGCTCTGTTCAGCGAGGGCGGCAACCGTCAGTTGGTCAAATACGGGTACTGCGGACTTGACGCCAAGAATTGGAGAAGATGTCGCTACTTCTTGGTAGTAGAGGAAAACACTTGCTTGATCTACGATATTGGACAATTAAAAACAAACTTAAAAAGGGTATTCCCATTATACTTGCTAACGTGGAGTTCAAATTGCCCAAAAAATCTCCCAATAGTGCGCCACGCTCCATCATTGAAAGGCCGTCATTCACAACAACGCTTAAACGCTCATCATAAAGCAGGATATCTTGTATGGTAGACCGGTCTGCATTATCGGTAACTTGATCGATATCCAAGCCATGAATGAAGACATACGACGTGAAGTTGTTAGTAACATTCGTGCGCACCTAAGAAAACAACACACAGTCGTACTCATTTAACGAACAAAAGCTCGGGAGAAAGTAGTACCGTTTTAGTAAAAAAGCGATTTAAATCAACGCCTTGGTAAGAGCCATCAACTTGAAGCATGCTGAACGTTGCGGCCAAGTTGTCGAACTTTTTATCCATCGCGTAACTGTCGGAATCAAAGCCAAGAGGCACCGCCGAAGAGAGCACCAGATTAGTATTAATGACTTGATTTTGTGATAACGACATCAGATTGTTATTGTGTGCCGTACGATCATTTAAGGTGCCTAAAACCCTAATATAGATTTGTTTTTTTTAAAGACTTATGCTTTGAATTTAGAAATAAGTAAAATACTGGAGAGGTTGGATAAATTGAACACTTTCAATGAATGTTAGATGACCGGTAACATCGAATGTTCCAGATAACATCACTGCCTCTTCTTGTAGCTGAGGAAGATCGACTTGATCAACCAAAGCTTCAGTGGCTAGTATAACGTCTCCTGTAGACAGCAGCTCCACAAAGGTCTTAGGTCCGGTTAGTGTGTTCTTTCTGTCCTTTAGCATGACATCAACCGTTAGATTAATTGTGTTCAGTAGACCATGAGAAACAACCCCTAAAAATGGAAGGCGTGTAAATACTCTACTTGAAAGATACAATTAAGAGCTCACTGTTGGCAATAATGTTGCTGAAAACCATGGGGACTGTGATTTCCTGATCCGTGTCTTTGGTTAGCGCCGAGGCCCGTATATGGTCAATGTCGTATTCGTTAACATTGTGACTGGAAAGGTGGTTTACAAAGCCCTGATCTGAGACTATGGTATCGTAACTATGACTGGCAGTGATTTGTTGGATGTTGGTCGCATTGAGTTGAATCCGACGCTGGTTTAAGGTGGCCATATCTTCTCCATTGATAGTACCCTACAAAATCCAAAATTAGGTCGTGGGAAACTCGCCTATTCCGAGAAATAACCTACAATTACAGCTGCCTTCTCCAAAATGAATTCTTGGAATAACTGAGAGTCTTTCAGGACAACGTCTTCGTCATCCATCCAAACACCAGTCAACAACTGTTCCATGTCGTAGTCAATCAGTGAGTCGAGAGTTAAAGCAGTGTTATCCAGAACGACGTCCCCTAAAAAATACGAAAATTAAAAATAAGGTTTAAAAAATCCCCGAATAAGTAGCCTACCTGAAACTGTCCAAGACAACGCTTGGTTGATGAACTGGGAATCACAGAATTGACTAGGATCACCAGCAGCAAAATCGGCATGGGCTTGCAATCGCTCCACCGTTAAATTCCCAAAATTCTTTGTGCCAGACAACCGCTGAGGATTAGCCGACTTCCGCAAGACTACGCCGGACGCTAAACTCACATTGTTTACAGATGGTGTTATTAGCTTCTCTACCACCAAGGTATCTAAGAAACACCGAAAAAATTTAACCTAACCCGTCAGCGATTTGTCAACGAAGTAAAGATCGTACCAAATGTGGCCCGGGGTATATAAACATCTTCGTCGACTCTGTAGGAGCTGTCGATTAGTCTGAATAAATCCACCGAGGTACTGCCATCATGCACCATCCAAGTCGGATCTTCCATAAGTTCCACTAGCAGGTTACCTGCCACGTTAACTGTTTTCAATGTCTGGTTCACGTCTTGCAGCATCCAGTGAAAAATTGAGTCTGGCTGGATTCCATCAATGGATTCTACAGGAACAAGCAACTTTATAAATGAAATATGAAAAGAGTAGCGAAAAAATAGTAACACACCGTCAACCTGGGCTGCATAGCAAATGAAACTACTGCTGAAAGCAAGATCGTCTTGCAGATGAACGGGTTGGGATTTCAAGGCGATGTTATTAAGCAGGGAATCAATATCGAAGTGCTTGAACGAGCCAATTGCGACGTTTTCCAAAACAGTTAACTTGGGGAAGGTGTTTATGCCCAGGATCAAGTTCTCGCCTAAACAAACAAGTTCATGTTAGTAATCCAACTAGTAACTCATATAGGAAACGCACCTGTTATCAACAACGTGTCGTTGACCAAGTCGCTTACATTGACTCCATCAACCCGTTCGGCAGACAGATCAACGACGCTCAAATTTCCCTGGATAGTAGCGCTTGCAAAGGTTTTCACGCCAGTTACGACTCCAGCAAAGTCTTTCCGAACAAATGACTCCAAATTCTGGCCACTGACAGAAACGACATCTGCTTGAACTCTAAAACCAAACTGTCATTCCAATCCAAGGTTACAGCTATGACTTTCACTTACATTTCCGCAAGTAAATCCCCTTCCACGACCGTGTGGCCTAAGACGTGCTGGTCCCCTGACTTGAGCATCAAGGTGTCTCGTATCGCACTCAGATCCAACCCGTTCACTGTAGATTCCACACGCGCTGCTTCGCTGAATATGACATGTTTGCTGAAAGTCTTTCCTGCGGTGAAAAACACGTGGGGATCATGTTTGGTCACGAAAGACGAAGTTGGAACATCGTTTATAGTAACCGCATGGAAATCGTGGACCTAAAAGGCAAAAAACTTGTTACTAACAACCACTTCTGATGCTGCGAAGTAAATCCTTTGACCTTCACAGACTGGAAAGCGATGTTGTCATAATCCATTTCACGGTCCAGCATCAAACCATGACTTTTAAGGCGCTGCAAATCCACACCTTTGAAGTCAGCTACCGTAAGCGGTGAACGAACTTCGACCAAATCCGCAAGGACATTATCTAGAAGCAATTAAAAGTAATTTTTACTTGAATCCTACTAAACGCCGCTGTTACCCAATACAATGGAACCGCCACGTTCCCCATGAACTCCACTGTCCGAAACGAAATAGGCCATTGTAACTCCATTGTAGGTATCAGCAACAACGGGGCCGTAGGATGTTACGTTGGGAAAGATTTTCTTCCCCGTAACAATCTGATTGTCTTGGTCAAGTGAAAGCAAATCTAGCCGACTGTCTACCACGTCAATTGTGTTGAGTTTTTCCAAGACTTCGAGATTGACAAACTGCGTATCATTGGTAAACTCCCAACTGCCTCGAACCGTGTACTCGCCGCCATCGTTCAGTATGAAGTTCTGCGGAAATGCATGGCCTCCAACGTAGTTGCCCACTGTCATATTCCCGTTAACCGACATGATGCCATAGTAATGTGTACCTTGTGCGCAAAATAACAGGTCAAATGACAGAGCTTAGCAAAACTAAAAATTACCGCTAATGAACTGGTCACCGTAAAGACGCAAAGCATTGTAGTACATGTCGGAAATATCGACTTTGTTGACTACGGAGGCAAAAACCAGATGATTGACAGCGACTTCAGCTAAGAATCTTGGATGGTTCACAGTGAAGTCTGAGGTGCGAGTGACGGCCTTGTCGAGGTAAAAGTTCAAGTTGAGATCATTGAAGTTGCCGGAGGAGACGTTCAAGCCTCTAGCTGTCAACGCATCCGCATGCAACGTCCCTACATTATCAAAGTGGCAGATAAAAAAATACGAAGACTCGGAATTTCCTTTAAAAAAAAGAATTTACAATTTAGGATCTGATCCCCGGACTTGAGTAAAAGATCCTGCGTTGTGACTTTGACCCCATCAAGTAAGCCGCCTACATATACGGGTCCGATCATATGCACATCTCCATCGACTTTTAGAACGCCGTTCAGGGAAACGTTGCGAGTGGTAGTAAGAATGTCGACTAAATCAATTCCTGACCAATGCGGAGCATAGACATTGCCCTGGATTTCCACGAGTGCCAAATCCAAAGAACCGATCTCTGCCGCGCTTAGAGAAATTGCGTTTTGTAGTAATTCCTCCAGATCAATACCATGAGCTTTGGTCGCCTGGATGGACTGGACACCGCAACGGTCGGTACACGAAGACTTCAAATTGTCCACAAACACAGGGCCAGTAAGTTCGAAATTGCCTTCCTTGCGCAGCATCTTGGCGTACGAATTTTTCAACGCTTGCAAATCCATGGAAGCAGCCTCCGTTTGCCGATCGACGTCAAGCAAGCGACTTACAAAAATATTGCTTAAATCCATCTGGGAATTGTTATGCCGAAACTGATAAATAGACATAATGAGTATTCAACATTAGATGTAGCTAGGCTTGACAAACTCTTTGAGGATCCTTACCACATCAGTATACGCGGTGTCAACTTCGATATGGGCAAAGTGGGCATTCGCGAGATGAGCACTTGTATCGTTGAGCTTTACAGATGTATTGTAGACATTGTAAAGCGGCTCAACCCATTGTTCATTCGCCAGAGCGTCCAATTGAGCCAGACACCATTGGGTGGTTTCGGTGTAATACTGGGCCAAAGGTGGCTCGTCGCGGAATTCGGGTAAGAAGATATTGGGTTTGCCAATCGCATCCAAGTTCTTGTTAGCCACAATAAAGTAATTTGGATCTATCCCATCAAGCGAACGCATGCGGACGATTTCTGCGCCGAGAATACCTTGACCAAAGCTGCCACACTGTACGAAGCGGAATCCGGTGTAGGAATACATATCAACGCCTGAAGACGAACCAAAGATAAGCAGCAAGTCGCGTTTCGAGGACTGCGGAGAGAGAATGGATGATTAAGAAAATATGCAAGAAATAACTAAACTCAGTATACGTACTTGATAGGGCAAAACGGAGTTGACGTGGTAGGTGGGGATGCCTTGGAAGGGAATAAACATGCCTTGCACATATTTGTAGATAACAGACTGGACGTCATTGTATACCACACCGCCATTCTGGAAGGTTAGCAAGTTAGCCACAACGATGTAATGTTCCATTTTGGGACCAACTCCAATAGTAAAGTGATCCGCATCCACGCACCCTTCGGTGGGAATCTTTTGGAAGAACAAGTAAACTCCTTGAGATAGGCTAAACTCAAAAAGCTCGGATTGGATCTTGTAGCCGGATGTAACGTTCGGGAAGTTGCAGACGAGCAGGTAATGCCTGTTGGATATCATGAAGTGGGTCACCTTTTTAGGATTGAATGCGCGAACGGAATCCAAACGATCGTAATAAGACAGTCGATTGTGATAAATGACAACTTCAGTGGCATAATCCTTCCCATCGCCGATCGCAGTGTAGCCATTGGCCACGGCAAGCATGCTGGTGTCATACTGGTTCCTATTTAACTGAGCATTAATGGGGTTCAAACCCTAGAAAAAAGCTCACCATGTGGTAACGTAATTTGGAAATGTCGTTGCCAATGTTTCGCCTCGACTTGAAAAGGCGCGCCCAGTAACAGAATCAAAAACGACATTCCAAATTACAGTGCCTCCAGTTACTTCGGTGTTCCCAGCTCCAATCAGCTTGATGTCTTCATTTTTCATAACACTGATAGCCAACATCTTCGCATCAGGAATATCCAAGTGCAAAACCATGCTCTCGAAAGTTTTGTCCTGAGTAGTGGATTTAAAGAAGAAAAAAAAATAGCCTTAATGAATGAAATAATTCTAAGAATAGCAGTTTTATTTACCTTGTTAAGTAGATAAATATAGGTGTTATTAAAAGCTGCAGTGGTACAAACGGCAACATAATCATGATTCTTGGCATGAAATGAAACAGCGTCTACAATGGTATACTCGATGCCTCCGACCTTTTGAATGCCTTGAAGTTTCGAAAAACCTCGAGACCAAAACACAAATTTAAACCCTTTCTGTTTGCTCTACAAGGTTTATTAAACAGCTCCTAGATGGCAAATGAATTTAAACTGTCAAACAAGTAAACATGGAGCGAAATGTTACTCAAGAAAGATTCGAATTGCAGTTAAGTGAGTTTCAAATGATGCAAGCGATGTATGGAGGTGATGGAGAGCTTGACTTTTCTGATCCTGTCCCTTTGGCCGACATGGAAGCATTTGTAAATGGACGTAGCAATATTGTACCCGCTGGTAGATTAGAATACACAATTCACATAAAAGCTGAGCAGGTTGTTTTCGTTTTCTACCTGGACTGTTTACTAAGTACGTCTCTTACATTTTTAAGAGAAAAATGGCGCTAGCTGTCAGCCTGCCCTTGGATTACCCTGTCGCTAAACCCCAGGTTTCGGTTCGCTGTGATGGATGCAACAGAGAATGGCATGAAAAGTTTCAAGAGTGCCTGGTTTCGTACATACAGGAACTCGAAGTGGAAACCCTTTGTGTTGGGACGATTATTTCGTGGATTCAAGAAAAGCTGAGCGAAGTATCAGAACTGGAAACCGAGACTTTTCCGTCAGCTACTCAACTGACAATCCGCAATCATGAGCTAGAATTTTCTCGCTATTGGATTTACTCGCATCACATTTATAGCTCCACAAAGCGGAAAAATATGTTAACGTGGGCTCAAGACTACGATATAACGGGGTTCTGTTTACCGGGCAAACCCGGTATAATGTGCATGGAAGGTTCCGAGGGAAACTGCTTTGATATGTGGCAAAAGATACGCGCAATGAATTGGCAAAAGATTTTGATCAAACACAAAGAGACGAGAATATGTACGGATCTGGGAAAGGAAAGACGCTTCCAACAATTCGGCGAAATCGCGTTTGCCGGAGGTTTAGAACGACACATGGATATGGCAGCCTTCCGAGAGTATCTCGTTGCACACGAGTCGGAGTACATGTTCAAAACGTACTTCGGAATCGAATACAAAGCAAAGAAATAAAAAAAATGTTTACCTTCTGAGTCTCGGTAAAGCTGCGAATCGATGTGTCTCTTCTCTCTACTGGGCTGAACTGAGGGCGAAAGGGATAGAACATGCGTTTCTACTATTCGATCTTTCTGTTTCTCAAGTAACTTGGCCAGATGCTGGTTAAAATCTTCAATTGCCAGATAAGGTAGACCTGAACAATTATATAATATTAGTTATGCTGTTCATAGATTCTCGAAATTCAAAATCCTCCTGATGTGTTACAAGCTAACTTACGTTTCTGAGAAGATACGCTGGCGAGGTCTAAGCCAAGTGTAACGTGGTACAGACTGAAAAACAAGAATGTGGTAAAAGAAAGAGTACTGAAATGAGCTCCCACACTGGCACTATTGCTTTTTAACCTCATATTTCTTAGCAACTTAGTCCACACTTAAGCAATTTAATTGTATGTATAATTTTCCCGTAAAACAATCACTTCACTAATATCACCTTAACTTCTGTCCACGTTTAAGGTACAAAGAGTACTGACAACGGTCCTGGTTTGTTGCCTGCCGTCTCACCTCGTTTTTTTGATACAGACACAGTCAGGTTGCAACAATACGTGATCCACGTGAGTTTTCTACTGAAAAACGAGGATCTCCACCAAATGCTCGGACAGGAATCAAACTGTATGACCTTTTTCCCCAATCGTAAAAATTCTATTCTTGGCTTCTAGGGGGTTCTCCAATACAGAAAAAATAACTTTCGAAATAATTGGACATAACATCTTACAAAACAAGCTTTGTGTTTTTTGGTGGACAACTTCTGCGGGCTATAATTTCGCTAAGAGGCGTTCGTTTTACAATCATCTGTTGTTTGTGGCATCTCGTTTAAGAGGAGATCAAACCAGTTTTACTTTTTCTTCAATACCTCCCAATACTTTCCCCTTACACTGGGTTTTTCGATTTCGTATTGAAATGAAATATGGCTGAGCTTTCGTTGTCCCTATATAGCGAGTAACTCTTATAATATCAACTATCTCATGGTCAACGGGTAAAAACCTTTTCATGGTCAACTTTTCGCAGAAACGGCGCAAACCAATCTCAAACTCTTAAGCAGAAACGCGAAAGCAACGCCTCGAACAAGAGAAAACAACACATTCCCAATTTCCAGGAGGCAGGCGAAACAAGTTGGAAGCAAACCAACGAACTTCATATTTACACAAACGCTCCCCCTCCAAAAAAAGTCTGCTTCTTTATATATCACTGGCACAAGCCTCCGCTAATTCAACATAATTAACAAAACTGAACACGTTTTGAAATCCTTTAGCGCTTTTGCTTTTCCGTCTTGCTTCAAACTGTCATTAATGTCCTTGTGAAATTAAGGCACAAAAGAATTGCACATCACTTTCCCCCATCCTTACGTCTGCGGATCCCGTTTTGCAAGGCGTTCTGAATCCCAGGGAGGCTCAAAATGTCTAACTCATTTTCACGAGGCTACTTTCTCGGACTTTACCGTCGATAAGAAAGAGTTAGGTCTGTCCAACGTAGCCATGGCTATATTTTCGGATTTGACGGTCGGCGAAAAAGGATGCGGTCTTTCCAACGACGCCGTAATACGCCTTTCGCAGCTTTCCATACTTAAATCAGTAGGCATGTCACAGTCCTCGTAACCTGCTTCATAAGCATAGTCTCCGTTCGGAGAATACCGTCCAACTTTCAAGGGCGTGCTGTCAGCTGCGTAATCTACAGCTTTGGGAGCGGCGGGTTGGGAAACGGCACTACCAGCAGAGACCATTTGGTGTCTGAGCAGGGAAATGTTCTTGATGCTTTTCAGCTCCACAGGATTCCGCAAAAATCTGTCAAGAGTTAAGAAAGTTAATAAAAATGAACAGAAAGTCCTCATTTGTAAGGGGTTTTCTTACTGGTAACAATGCCTTTCTCCTTGAACTTTCCGGAGAATGTTCACGCGGTAATAGTAACGCAAGGCACGGGACATTTTATCGTAATTCATCGAAGGGTGATTCTTCTGGATGCCCCATAATCGTGCCAAACCGGCAGGATCGGTAATCTTGAAGACTCCAGTGTCACGATTCTTCCAGGCAATGTAAAGGGAATAACGTTGACTGGGATCATTCAGTAATTGCTGCAAGAAATCCCATAGTAGTCTTCCATCTGTTTAAGAAAAGAGAAAAAGGCGTCAATTAATATGGATTTGTCTTGTTTTATGAAAGTTACTAAAAATTACTCGAATTAGAATCCAAAGTATCGCTTTCCCTTCCGTTGGTCACATTTTCTTTAAGGGTCTGCATAGGCCCAGGTGACAGGGGTGGTATGTGGGCATTCAGCGAAACAGGCGACCGCTGTGGACTTTGGTCTTGCAAACTTTCCTCCGAGTCTGATTGGCTCCCACTGGCTGACGTACTGCCCGCACTGCCTCCGGCTTGGTGATTCCCATTACCAGCTATGCTGTAATTCATGGTGGGACCATGGTTATGGGCGTGGCCTTGGCTATTGGCCTGTTCGCCATGTTGTGGACTGCCAGTCGACTGACTGCTATCGCCGGATGGGGCAGGGCTCAGCGTAACCGAGTTGGTTTGCTGGATAATGTGCCCCAAGTTATGGAGGTCGGCTGAAGCAAAGAGGGGCGTGGATGAAGGCCAAGACGCTGATGTGGGCGTGCGTGCTGAACCAGGAGGAGACAAAAGTCCGTGGGAGTGGTTGCCTTGTATTAAATGTGAATGCGTGAGAGACGTCAAGGGATGGGGTGTGAGTGGACTGTTGGGCATGCGACCCAAATAAGGAACGTCTCGTAAGAGTAGCTGAAGCGCGTTATGGATAACGTCTCCGCCACTAGGAGCTCTTTCCGTGATATCGCTTTTATTGAGCAGACACAATGCTTTGCCTGCAAAGGAATAAACAAACCAAACGGGTTAGAAAACTACTTACGAATAAAAAGTTCAGGAATGACACGGAACAGGAAAACGAATTCTTATGCAAATGGCAAAGGGATAGCATGGAGTACCATGGGAGTATAAATCCTTTAGGGAAGTTATCTGGATTCCATCAATTTACAAATTCAATCCCCTCACACAGCTCCCTAGCTATGTTTGTATATATACTCTCGGCTATTTCCAAGTGGATTTTTACTCATTACCATGCTATTTCTATCCCTTGCATTTTGGGGGAATTTTCCTCTACAAGCGCTCTAAACTTACCGTTCATCTGGAACTTTTCCATATCAAAGGGAGGTAAATCAAATTCCCGCTCGCACCAACGCAAGAACGTCGCCACGTCTTCACGAGCCCAGGACCGAGGATCAGGACCTAGTACAGAATAACAAACATGCTGTAGTCTTCTGGAATGTTTTGGTGAGTCAAATGGGACTTACCTAGGGCACCGGGTAATTGCGATTTATCCATTAAAGGCGATTGGGGCGGTTGTGCAGGTGACATGGCAGCGAGCGGATAGCGCCACAGCAAATCCGGGCTAAAGGGCAACGACAACGGCAAGCCCAAACGATCCATGGCCAAAGGCGACAAGGGTACTCCGCCACCAGAATTTCCTACCGACACCGGTACGGGTTTCAAGGGAGGCGGCCGCACAGGCACTTTCATAGGCGGAATAGGAGGCGGTGCTAAGTGAATAGTGTTCGTAACGTGGGCGTGGTTCCACAAATTATGTCCAGGGCTGGACGGCAACCCGCTCTCGCTTCGATTCTATATAAGAGCAATGAAACTTGGAATCAATACCTCCGCTATGATGCAATCCAAATTCTTGAAAATTCTTCAAAGAAGTCATGGTAAAAGGGTGACTAAAAACTCCCAAGTAAGGGACTGAAGCTAGTTGGAAACGAACAGCACAAGACAGTGCTATTAAATCATTATTTCTACCTTATGACTACTTTTAGTGTACTGTCACCTAAATTACTCTAGGAACGCGTTGCCTTTGTAGTGTATTGATTATAGCCCACTTTGAGGCTTCGTCCCTAGTTAAAGTATTGTAAACTAGACTGCATGTGTTCGTACGTCACTGTACCTGACCGTCTGAAAAGCAGAATTAGGGCTATTAAGTTTCGAGGCTCGCCAGCTAGAAAGGTAGCTAGGTCACTCGATAACGGGACCAATATTCACAGAAATAGGGAAAAAACGCGACCTGGCATGACACGCGTACACAAAAGCACATAGAGGACTTCCAGCCGTTCAACAACGGCTGGAAGAATACTTATTGATTGCCTTGCCGACACGTTTTCCCGCTAACGATCCGCAAGTTTTGTACCGTGCTTTTGGTAGCGTTGTTTTTTTCTTTTTATTGACAAGATCCTCCTTGTAAGAGCCGGCATAACTGCCAACGCTGACGCAACTTTTCCTCTATAGCTAAACGAGCCAACCAAACGGGCTTTCCTCGCAACAAATTCTAGCCAGCTTGCACCGACTCAGCTAATGAACTCCGCAGCATTCTTATGCTAATTTGCCGGCCTTAGTCTCGGAATGGACGATCTTTTTTCGACAGGCAGCAGGTTCCCTTCCCGAAATAGCGAACCCTTGCTTTTCCCATCTCACCCGCACTAATTGACGGGGCTAAAATAAAGCCTGGGAGAAGAAGAACGGACAAGCACGAAGGAGAAATATCCGGATATAATACCAAAGTAAACTAATCACCCATTTCCTTTCCTCCTCTCCTGGATTACGACCTAACGACTGCTACGACCTAACGACTGCGCTTCATCGTAATTAAACCATAGAGACTTCCGGGTCAAGTTGAAATAACCTTTTATCGTTTAGGTATGGTAGCCGACAATCCTCCTGCTACCATGCTCAAAAAGCCACATTCCGCTGCCGTTTTTCATATAATCAACGACAGGTGGGTTGTAGGTACGAGAAACAGCAGCACTTTCCCCCTAAAGGGTCCATGTGGAGACGAGAGGAAGTTGCAACCTCAGTTTCGAGTTGCCGGGCAAGTGGTTTTCTATGAGTTCAAAGTAGCGGAATTGGTCATCTCCTTCCATCCTGGTCTATGCAAAGCAGAGCAGCTTTAAAAGAGCAGGTAAAGAGATGAAGTCTCCGGGGCAGTTCTTGCTGCACAACACGCATACGGACATGGGGGGAGGCAGAAAAGGTATATATACACTTACAACATATCCCAGCCTCAGGTGCCCGCAGAGACGCCTACCTTTGCCCGGCCATTGGCCTCCGAAATCTTCTTCCTCGCTGGTCTTCTTCTTTTTTTGTCTTTCCGTTTTTTTTAATTTTTGGCCTTCTTAGTTCATTCAAATTGGTCATCAGTATGTAGGCCTTCGTCTTTTTATAGGGTTTTGGCCATTAAAAGGCGAAAGGGGGCGGAATGCGGACTGGCTAATGCCGGTTATGAGTACGTTAAAAAATAGATTGCATTTGCATTACCCAAGATAGACGACACCCGAGTAAACTTGGCCGCCTGGTCGTAACGCACTACGTAGCTATGCGCCCTTACTACTACCTCTACCTAAAGCCAGAAATAACGAAAACGAACGGAGCACAGGTGAAGGCCAACATTTCTTCCTGCACAACTTGCCAAGCTAAAATTACGGAGACAGCCAAGTAAAAACGGCTTGAAAAAAAACCAAAGAGACGAACGCATCCCCGAAACCTTTTTGGCTCTTCTCTGCGATGACGATTGACAAAGTTAAGCATTCCCAGAACTTCACGCATAGAGATACATTTTTCGACCAGAACCTCAGCTCTTCCAACCACAACTATTCTAAAAAAGTCCTGCATCAAAACTGATTCCTGAAATTAAGAACTGAATTTTTTTTATTTCTTTCATTAATAAGTGGTTTTCCAAAGACAACCTGTTTTGAATAAGATCGCCTAAAAACTGCTTTACATTTTTAGATTTTTTAAATAAATAGTCTGAAGTTTTCACTCAACGGTAGCCAGGGTAGCATTTGAGAATACTGTAGTCTACTCTACCTTGTTCTCCACCTGAATTCAACCAGACAATACAAGCACCTTAAGCTAAAGTCATAAGAATACGAATTCCTTTTCAAGCTAGGGGCAACTCTCCATCCGGCTGTGAGCGTTTTCAACCACTGAAGGGCGAACAAGATTCTTCTTCCGGTCTGAGCTCGGCCGAAAGCAGCAAGTTGCTGCCATATAGCAAAAGAGAAAAGCAAAACTGTCGGGTGGGGGAGAAAAAGGTACCCTCGACACCATTTTGCTATGGTTACGTAGTTACCTGAGCGCTTTGTTGTACACAGTTCAAGTCACGAATTCGTTACGCAATTGTAAGCACCACGGCACATATTAAATCCGATACGTTATGCCTCAAACAAGTGGCGACCACTCACTAGTCCAGTCCCAAGCTACTGAGTATGATTCTGCTGCTTCCACGGCTTGGATCTACCCGTGGAGAAGGGCACTGTTCCCCACAACTTCTCTTCCTGTTGCTTTAGACTGAAAAACTTCCCTTCCTCCCTCCAGGGCACACCTGAGAAATGCGCATCTTCCATGGACCACGCATTTATATTATGCACTATACGGTCGCCTACTGGGTCCATCCAAAATACCAATTCAACGCAGCTTTAAAAATTTGGAGAGTACGAAACCAATAAAGCCGACTTGAAATCCTCTATTCGGTGAATAAGCGAATCTCCTTATCAGCGTCCTTCCGTTTTACTTTCCTGTATATTCCATCGGATACTTATTATCACACCGCACTACCTCAAGCTGAAAAAATCCCCGTTCTCAAAGAAAAACCCGCCTGATTAGTTTCCTCATCAGAAGGAGCGTAACCACGGAACTAAAGCTTAAGTACTTTTTTTTAAATTTGTGTCGCTATCAGTGGATGGATCCCAAATCATTCCCACTCCCACTAACCTACTCACGCGGGGAATGGTATTTTGGAAAAACACATCCGGTCAATTGACGGTAAATCCGGCCTCCCTTTTAAACGAAACAGACATCGGATTTTTGGCCTCTTAACGAAAAACGTCGTTACCTTTTCTTCTCACGAACGCCGCTCGACGGCAGGAAAACCCTGATTTGGCTGTCTAACCTGCCATGCTAAGGAGATAATTTGCGAGGTAGCAGATCGGCCCTAAAACTATCAGGTGGCATTTGAGGACACACTAAATTCTGGTGCTCGCATCTTCATCTTCTCACTCCAGCCACCTGTTATGATCTGGCACTTTTTACTTGTAAAAATTGGACAAAATTCCACCGTTACAGTTACAGTAGTGCTTCTTTTAATCACAAGCTAATTGCACACCAAATCCAGGTACTCCTAAGTTACGTACCATGGACAGAAAGCAAGTTAAAGGAAATAAGACGAGACACCTGTTAGCTTGAAACTTCTTCTTATGACGCTCGAGTAACTTTTGTCCTACATCCTCGCCTGTAATCCTGTAATTCCTTTTTAGCTGGACTGACGTTCCTTCACCTGAAAGCAGATCCCGGAAGAAGCAAGTATCCGTCTTATTTACATATTGCTACGTGTCAAACTGAGCTCGAGCTTTGAACTTCGGCCACTTCGGGCATGGCTTGTCTAGCAGCAGGTTACAGATAGCCGTTCAGCGTTTTGGACTTGGAATTGGCACGCTATAGAAACGTTGAACCAAAAGGAAGAGCCAAGGTCTCCCGTCCCCTTCTTTTTGAATGTTCACCTTGTCTGCGCAAAGTAAAGAAGAAATACGTCGAAGATACGAGCAGCATAATAAATAAAATTCGGAGAATCACCTGCTATGGTAGTGAATGGGCCTGGGTTTTGCATTTAAAATCGTCACACGTTTGACTAGCTTTTTTTAACATCCTGAGCTGTGGTCTAGCTGATTTATAAAAGAAAAGCCCCCACAAATTCGAACGCAATCGTTAAGAAAAAGGGGATAACGTTTCGTAATGCGAATTTCAACGAGGCCAAGATAATAACAGTTTATAAATTCAATAAGAAATCATTGTTGCAGTCGGTGAACTAAAAAAAAGGCCTGGGAACAGCAGGTGACACATATGCAGAAGAGCCGGAAGACGGGAAGAAAACTCGGGACCGTTGTCTGACCGAGTGCTTCCAAGTGTGAGAACTTGGAAAGCCAAAGCGAAAGGATGCCCCGGCATTATAGCAACCATGGTCTTGTTTTTAGGAGACCTCCCCCTTCTGTTACCGCCACATCGCCCTGCACCTGGAGGCGCACCGCACCAAAAACCATCCTAACCAACAAGGAAATACCAAAGACGCTTATCCTTCTACGCATGGTCCCATTTGGTTTGTCTTTCCACCAAGGCAAAGTCAAACGGAGATAAATGTGACTGATCCCCCCGTCCTAACTGGTATCTCGACTCTGTTGCTCCTAGCCGTCCATTCCATTAAAGGTAAAGTCCCCTTGCTCGTTTTATAGGGTCACCTTTTTCTGTCTCGGCGACTCTCAATAGCACCTCTTGGGCCAAAGGTGGGAGAGTGGAGGGCATTAATAGAGCCAGATGATAGGGCTGAGAGGGGGGGGGGGGGGGTTGAACAAAGCTTCTTCGGAATGGCTTTCAACTATGCCATTGCCACTTCTTGACTCTTCACTGCAGGGCTTTTCTTCTTCCTAGTTCTCTCTTCCTTCCTGGGTAAGTATAATGGGAGGCACCCGAAAATGCTCCGAACAGGTTTCCCTTCTCCTTCTTCTTCGGTAAGATCACTGAGCTGCCTTTTTTTTCGTTTTGAATACGTTACCGTTAAGGAAGGGACGATTCGATGTACAAGGCGGGTAACACATACCATCCATCTTGGAGCAGGTTTGGAACATACAAGTGTAGGAAAGTTAAAAAGGGGGCTGCGAGCAAGCATAACTATTCCGTATCCGTGTGTGTAAAGACTCCCTTCCTGTGAGCCGTATCAAAGGGGGGAGGCGGTCGTTTTGCATGTCACTTGGCAATATGTCCCTAGCAATGTCAGGAAATTCTTGCGACGGACGTAAAACGTATCAAGGGGACGGAACCGCGCCAAGGCTATACGGGTGCGGAGTGGCATCCAAACTTGCGTCAAACTAACGTTCTGCTCGGACTATGAAAAAGCCAACCCCTCGAAAATCGATCAGGCTTACGGCTGCTCGCCAGTTAAACACCCAAGCCAAGAACTATGCTGTGCAGCAAAAGTAACGTATAGAGGCTATACGAATACCGGACAACGCAAAACACAGAAAAAAAAGTCAGAAAGGAATAGGTCCAACCCAGAAAATAGCCTTTCCTCAAGCCCACACTTCCGGGTTCGACACGCGTCGTTTCCAGCTTGTTTCCAAGACGCAACGCTCTTGGGAACGTGAAGAGTCCGGAAGTAATTTTTGGGGTTCGTTTTTAGAAAATCTCCTGGCCTTTTCCTACTCGCGTATACGGTATTTTATGGCCAGGGCCGTTAAGACGTTACAAATCACATGATAAGACTGATAAGACTGCAAGCGTAAGACCAAGAAAAGAGTTCATAATAGATCTACTGTGCAGGGTGCAGGCTTTGTCAACGAAAATAAAGGGCTACTTGATCAGTGCATGTGCGTAGTAAGATAATAGTTTTAGATTAGCTACTTCCGTTATTAAGTAACATCCTATCCAACAGGTTTCTGTCGTATTGAATATAAATTCCAGGTCTTGACTCATTTCCCCTTTTTGTGGTTTCTTCGTCTGACAAAACACAAAAATACACTTTCCCCACCAGCCTTCGCGTTAATGATGGCGATAAATGGTTATTACATAATGGAATCTCGCCACTTCGTTGCAAAAGGGCCACGTTTGACAGAAGTCAGCTAGCAAATAAGAACACTTGTGTTTCTGTATGCAACATGTGCAACCTTATCAGCAGACCGGATATGAGCCACTGACAAAACCAGTTGCTAGCTAAGGGATTGGTTGGCATTTCCACTTCGCAACGTCCTAGCCTTTTTTTTCTCTCTTCCCTTCTTACAGAAAATGGTGGTTTAAATCCCGGATCTCCATTAAAGCTAAGAATATCATGCCATTCGCGCGGAACTTTAATCCCTTACGACGCTTAGCACAGTAGTAAAGCTAATCTTGGATTCTGGGACTTCATCACGCGTTCCAAGGTACCAAAAAATGGTTCGAAGCGCTCTCCGTTAGAAAAAAAGGTTAAATTTAGACAAAAAGAAAAGCCATCGCGCATCGTGGTGACGACGTCACGGGAGTAGTATTTCCGTCTCACGGTGGTAGATATCGGCCTGGATTCTCTTACTCGCCCCCTATCTCCCTTTTCCCCAAGTTGACTGGCATGTGTGCAAAAAAACTTCACCCTTTTCGGAAAGAACCCACCCCTTTAAGCACATAGGTCACACTTGTTCTCTATTTACAAACTAGAAACAAATTTTGTCCCACCTACCTGAACCACTTGGTGAGTTTGCGAACACGACTTTTACTGCAGCAAACGGTTTCTCACACTAACTGTAACAAGACTGGCGACTGGCAGTATGGCCAGTTTCCCAACAGCTTCACCTTCTCCCCACTTTTTTTCTTCTTGCAGCTCTCTTCACAAATCCTAAATTTCCCTGTGGCTCTATCGCCTTTTACAACACTTCCGGCTTGGGATAGTCAACAAGAGTCACTGAAGGAAACGACTACCTTCCAGGGCTCGTACCGAAAGAACCTGTTCACGTTCCTGGCGTTCAACGCTGAGGCTCTGCCTTTTGGCTGGGCTCTCTTTTTGCGCGCCTGTCCGTCTGCCAAGCCCCTACGTGAGTAGTGTCCGACTCACTCACGCTCACGCTTTACAAACGTCGTACTTTCGGGGAGGCTTATGGCTGGCTTAGTTTCTGGCCCACGAGCTTTGCGCGAATGACTACGGACGCTTTAGAACCAATCTGTTTCTGGCTTCCTTTGCACGACCATCCTCGGAATGTGCGTGTTTCTGCTGCGCAAAGCAACCTGTTCCTTTCAAATTTTTGTCCAGTTTCCCTTGACAGACGTGTCAAGACTTCCTAACTCTTCAACTACCACAACAATCTCCCATGGATGGCCATACTATGACGAAGAAATCTAGTTTCCCGGTCAGAAATAAACAAGAGATACGTGTTCTCTTCCGGTGTTGCTTCTGCTTTACTTCCAACTCGCGCTTTCGGCCCTTTTTATTTTTTCTCCTCCGTTTTCTGCTACGTTTCTGAAACTAGCTAAACTGTCAAGGACGAGACCCTTTTATCTAGTCAATTATGCCGCTGCCAACGTAGCAGGAGGCTGCATGCCTAATCTACTTCCGCTTTCGAAAAACTTGACGCGAAAAGATTATTTAGCTACACCGGACCGCGTACTATAACACTATTTTATTAGTAGTCAGACATAACATGATTACGAAGTGGAATTAACCTATCAGTTGTAGTCCCTTAATCCATATCCTGTTGGCAGCCCGTTTACGTAAAGCTGGACATTTTACAAGCGAGGATTGCAGTGTTTTTTTGGGGGCTATTTTCTTATCAATGCTAAAAAAAAGTAACGTAAGAAAATTCGTCACGCTTAACCAAAAGGCATTTCCCTCGCAAGTACTTTGCAAAGCTTGAAAGCTAGTCCCAGAAAGAGAGAGAAAGAGGGAACTCAACATATCCGGTTTGGCTGAAGGCCAAGTGAAAAGACGCTGTTGACGCCCACGGAGTTCTGTTGGGTTGCGAGGAACTTAATAGTAAAAGCAAGCCACCACACAACGACAACGACACAAGCAAAAGCCAAGGAAAACGAAAGGCTAAAGGCATATCATCCCACCCCATGACGGATATCCGCCCGTCTTGCCCAGCGACGCCAGGCTGAGAACGGCAACGTAACGTCGCAGAACTACGCGATCCCTACCCAAACTCTCCTTACATGGTATGACGTTCCACGGAAATGAAGCTCGGGAAAAATATAGACTTTAAGGCAAGAAACGTGGCAAGGAAGTTGGAAAGAAAAAAAGAATGAAATGAACAAGTGCTATGTGGCGGGATGACAGGCTTTGATCGAATTCCGGGCTCTGCGGATGTGCCAGCGCCAACAAAGGCTAAACCACTACAGCTTACGTATGAAGCATGTCAACGGTTATACTCGGATATTGGAAAATCTGACGAGTGAGACCGTTTTATCCTACCCACACACTTTATATCCTAAAATGGTCAACGGACGACCCACGGCAGTCACAACCACACGCTTCCAAATCGGGAACAGCGGATTGCAACAATGAAACTTCCTCCTTATCCTTTTAACTCGCTGCCAAATCGGAACAGCAGATACGCAACAATGAAATTTCTTTATTTTCCTTTTACCTCAACAGCTCAATAAAGAAAACAAGGCCTGAGTACGCTTTTGCCCGAAAAAAGGGACTCCCCCCCCCCCCCCCCCCTTCGACGCCGTTGTATTTCTGCAGGTTGTTTGTCTGAGAATTTGACGAGAATGTGGGGTAAATGGTCCCCTACACCGTTCTGTCTCTCTCGGGAGAGGACGACGTTGAGATGCTAGCAAAAACTTAACGTTTTCACGTCCTCTTCGTTTCCCCTTATGAAACCTGAATCGAGTCCGTCGACTCAAGTTTTGGACTTTTGACATCCCACATCTTTTCGTACTTTGCTTGTTCTCTATTTCAGAATCCCAAGAGAGGGTTAACGACTTTAGCCTTTAAACTCTGGGTATGTGCGTGAATATATAGGGAATCCATCCACACTTGCACACATGTGGTACAACGGTTAGAGTGGGGGGCAATCTAGGAACAAGGGTGTATGGAATTCAAAAGAGTAGCGCGAGCAATTGGTGCCAAAATAAAGTCTCTCCCTACAAACTGTTGGGGGGGGGGAGGGGAAACTTGCATGCTGTAGCGTCTCGTATTCACGTACAGCCTCCTTAACAACCTGATCCTTGAACGGAGTTCCTTTCAAAGTCCACACGTGGTCGACAACTTCGGAATAGGCTAACAGCCAGCATTGAAATGATGACAAGCGCCCCTGACATGGCACATCCCGAGCTCCGATCTAAGAAATTTGATCGCTATTTTGCTGGTTTCAACACACGGATCGTCGATAGCCTGAA
This sequence comes from Lepidurus packardi, assembly GCA_023053545.1. Taxonomy (NCBI): domain Eukaryota; kingdom Metazoa; phylum Arthropoda; class Branchiopoda; order Notostraca; family Triopsidae; genus Lepidurus; species Lepidurus packardi. The sequence goes on along the minus strand of JAKZAN010000007.1, from coordinate 1,521,744 downwards.
ATGAGCGTAAAAAGGGAAGCGATCGCTGTAAACTTGACACTTTACACAGACCGTTTCTTCCCTTTTGCAAAAGAAAGCAGAAGAAGAGGACAACAAAAAGACGCCACCTGAGACGCGCAGCAAGCTTGCAAGACATTTAAATTTCAATGAAAGGAGACCTTTAAACTGGGGGATGAAAACGTTCTTCTCCCCTCCCCATTTCACCTCGACGCTTTGATAGCTGATAATACATAAAACATTATCACCGGATATGCATCTAAGTGGTACTTTGTCAGCTTTATAACGAAACTCTGAGCAAAGAAATGTTCCATCTTGTTCTCCTATTCAAGAAAGTATTTGACAGTACGTACATCCTCCACCACGTGCTGATTCTTATGGTTTCACATCGCAATCTTTGAAGAATAAACCACCTGGATACCCCAAATGTAACTAACCAGGACATAATGGTAAAAACACTCACCGTTCTGGCGTATGCTTCCATGATGGACTCCCGCTTCTTTGAATTGCCAAAGATTCTTGCTACTGTCTAACGTTCCTGGGGCTGGTCACAAGCCCAACGTTCGTTAGGGGAAAAGGATGAATCCGAAGAATGGTTCACTCTCAATAAGGAATTTCACGAACGAAAAGGCTGCAGTCAACACAATACAAATCCATTCCCGGGCAGGGGCTCAAAACTGGCAGTAGGAATTTCCTTCTAATTTCTGGAATACAATGGAATCCGTAAATGAAGCGACGAAGCGAAAACAGTTTGTATAACTTAAGACAGTGGGAATGGTTTGGGCCTTTTCGCCCAGTGTGACCAGTTCAGCAAGCGCCTGAGCGTCTTCTGCCCCCACGATTTCCTGTCTCGACGAGCTTCACCACGGTGGAGTACCCACTTCCTCTACGGCGTGTCTGTTAAATGGCCGGCCAGTTCTACTAGCCACTTGAGCCTGCTATTCCTTCGTTCCTTACGGCTACTACTACGTCGACGTGACCAAATGCGTTATAGAGAGTGTATAATAAGGTAGCCTACAATCACGGAGCCTGTACTACTACTGTACTGGAACTCCTCCAACAGGCAGTAGGGGTTTGTCGAATTTTCTCCCCCCCTCCTCACTCGCGGACACAAAGCCAGTCCTGCCGTAGGGAATTTGGCGGCAAAAACGCTGGTAATTATGTCCGTCCTGAGCGTCTTCGTTGCTTTAGTTTCAGGAAGGGGCGTGTCTCCATAAAATAAGGGGCTAATAAGGACGGCTCTCTACAAAAGAATGCAATGAGATAATAGGGGGAACCTTACAAGCCCGAATGTCGACTTTTGAATGCTCTTTGTCGATCCGGATTTTTTTTTAATCACAAGAGCACAATAAAAAGTAAAAAAGAAACAGCGAGGAGGCGGTTCGCATCATAAAATTTTTCCAATATGATCTTGTCCGCCGTATGCCACTTGGTCGAATCACTCGGGGGTCTTTTCTCCGGTGGTTGTGCAGTCTGGCGTGCTTCCTTCCGTTCTCTTCTTCTTGTGCAGCTTCAAGCTTACAAGACGGATTTTTCTTCCGATTTTTTATTCGGTAGATCTGCCTTTTTTGCTATCTCAAGACATTATGGCATCCGCCGTGCAACGGTTGGGTCTTTTCTAAAGCGACTACAAGTTAAAAAAAACGTCCAAGAGGGCACAGGGGGAAGAAGGCGATGTTAACGTCAACAAATCATTCAAGTGGCTGTGGAGTTGCTTCAAGTCTGATGTCCACTAGCACTGAAGCGAGGCAAGCACATGAGGGGTCTGGCTGGAAGGATTGTTCGCCTCCAATTTTTAACTGCGTCATCCTTATCAAGGCAAAAAAAGAACATGTCTTCCTAGTTCACCTCTATAATTTCAGGAAGTAGACTTTCTGAAAACGCGTTATCAGTAGACTGGCTTTGTTCATCGCTGAAAGACACATAAGCATAACGAGATTCGCAGACCCACGTCAATAGAAGATAATGATAATGATATATGTATAAAGGAAAAAAGATAATATTTTCTTCCGAGAAAAGATGGCCCGAGTCCTACATGGGGACTTGCAACGGTTTTCCCCTCTTTTCTTATCCTGGGTCTGCAAGTGGTTAAAAAGGGCCAGCAAGAGCCAAAGCAACACAAGAAGCCAAGAAGAGCAGGCGGACGAGGGGGAAAGGGGGGCCAGGAATTTTCATTTGCGGTGTGAACTTTGAGCACCCATTTCCGCTGCAGTGCTTTTTCCCAAGCTTGCACTTGGGCGTCAAGTATAATCCAGCAGTGCAGCAGTGCAAGCGAAAAAGGGAAGAAAGACGAACACGAAGAGAGCTAAAGGAAGCCTTATCCGACGATGAACAAGCCAGCCAAGGTGGTTCGGGTTGTGCAGAACAGACAAGAGTGAAGATCGGCCACTTGCTGCGTTACGCTGATCAAATTACTTCACGGGAATCACTGTTCTCGGTAAGCCCGAGTAAAAGAGGATGTTGTCGCGAAAAAAAAAATTGGCTCCTCGCCATTCCCATGCCAACAACGGACTCGTTCTTTCCAAGCCAGCATTTCATTATATCGCTTGATCGTAGAGCACTTTCAATTATTTCCAGATATCCTATCCTCTTTAAAAGGTGATATGCATGCAAATATTCAGCATCAGCATTGTTCCTAGCCAAGGGATTGATGGCATTTCGTGTCAATTTGTCCACTCCTCTCACTCATCTGACCAGCTTTTCATCATTAACTCTCTTCAAATAGCCATTCGCGTTTGTAATATCGCTACGGCACGACAAGCAATCAGGTGAGTTCCTCTAAGACAGGTATCATTAAAGCTGCAACACAACCTCCCTGGCTTTCTCTGAGATCTACTAAGAAAAGCTCGCGTTTGCAATGGGCAATTCAACATAAAATTGATCTTGTATGGAGACACATAATTCCGCGTCCACTACACAGAGGTTTTCCTACAATAACAAAAAAAAGGGGAGGGAAAATGCAATTACCTCAAGTGCTCAAGTGTCTGAAATCATGAAACTAAGAAGAAACATGAAGAGAAGCAAAAGTACTATGGGTTGGCACGTTGGGAAGTAAACATGCACATTAAGACCCCTCTTGAAGCAATTAGTTCACCATGAAGAACATCAAAGGGGTGAAGGCAAAAGGTCAACTGACCCTTGGGCGTTTGGCTATCACAACAGGTGGAAAATTTACCTGTGTGTGTTGGAAGAGATAGGGAGACAATTGTACCTGCCCCGACCATCATGTTTCCTCCCTAGCGTTTCACCATTCGGGGATAAGACTCGGACCAGCATTAAACTTGATCCCGGTGCGTGGTCGACAACGACAAGGTGCAGAGAACCATCACCAAGCCACAGAAAAGGTTAGCGGAGAAGGCATTTCCTTTGGCCTCCGGAAAGGAAGTCGTCTCCGGCAAAGGTTTCAGAGGGGGGAAGACACACAGCACACAGATTGTATACTGGTAGGTGGTAGGTAAGGTAACGAACTCACCTGTTGGGAACAAACAATAGAACCCGACGAAGATCCACCAACGACCAACATAAGGAATAAGGAAAAACCAGAAAGAAGGGACCTTTAAACTTGATCCTTTCCCCCCTTTTTTCGAGGAAAAAAAAATATCAGATTCCGCAATAGTCTACCATAAACGATTGCCGATTGGCGGTCCTCGCACGTTGAAAATAGCCGAGAAAAGGGAAAATTATATAAAACCCTTCACTTGGAAGGCCGAAAAAGGCGAATAATATAACCACTTTTCCCTTTTCAGAAAAAGGGGGTAGAATTTCAAGAAAGAAGGGTCTCTAGGAGGTAACGTGGTTGAAAAGAGTGAACAGAACAGAACGTTGCACCTGTCTTGGCTTTTGTATCCCAATTCAGACAAAATAGGTGGACAGCTTTCAAACCGGACATGACAGATTTGTTCTACTGTCTTGCCATTTTTGCCCATGAATGCGCACATTGCGAGAAAAATCCCAATCATTGATTCTATTCTCCTGATAAGTTACAACATTTCTTTCTGCAGGAAAGGAAAGTGTGCGTTGAATAGGGAGACCTCGTTAACCGTCAAAATGCTCGAAATCACAGCGTCAAACGATAATCACCTCTAAACTCCGCTGTTAGGACGCCGAAGAAAGAAAAAGGATGGAGAGTTGGGTTGCCAAAGGTTATCGGTGGCAAAGTCGGTTTCATCTCTCTCCGTTGTGTTTATGAGGTAGCAAGATTTACTGAAGGAGGAAAACAATAGTTATTTGGCGATAGTTGACTAAAGGAGGAAAGCTTTGGGGTTTAGGACTCGCTGGCAAACCGGTTGTCTCTTCTAAAGATACCGGGGTAAAATAGGGCCCTTCGGACCTCAGCAACATGATTATGCAAAACAGGTGCCAGGAAGCAGTTGGAGCTATTATGTCTGTGGAAAAGGGCATTCTCGCCAGGAAACCTGCCTTGGTCTCAAACCCGTATTTTCCCTTACAGAAAATACCCGATTCCTTGTTTCAGATTATATATCTTTAGCTTATTAAAAAACAACAAAAAAAAGAACAGATTTTCTAGACCTTTCCCCCTCTTTCTCAACCCACTGAATTTTCGGCATGCTATAATTGCGGAGCTAATTGCGCAAAAAATACCGACACGGAAAAAGAGGAAACAAATTTTCAACAACTAGTAGATATGGTCCTCTATTTAACCGTTTTATTAGACAAAGCCCTGTCATGAAAGAATGCTGACAATTCAGATAAGAAATCTGGAATCAACTTAAGCGTGGTAGGTAGTAGACAGATTCATGAAATTCATAAAACAAAGGCCTTTCACTTACGTTTGGAAGTCCTAAGTCACGTCGAAAGACCGGCCGTAACGCTTTTGTAGATCTTCAGTAAACTCCGTCTTCATGGTTTTCATGCACCTTACAAAATAGATAAAATTAATCTTAAAATTTTTTAAATAAAAACAAATCAAATGAAAATAATAAAAATAAAATTAAAATAGACATTATTAATCCAAATGGTGTTCAAGGTAATAAGTGACTTACTTTCTGTATACACTAGAGCCCCGGAATTTAGTTATGTCCAGACTAGGCGGATGGGCCATATGAATAGTAAAGGCATTAGACAATACCGTAAACTCATAACCTTGTGCATGTAATTCCATAATGTGCGATACTTTGTTCCACCCGAAACCAAGGAATCTGGTATCGTAGACAGCAACGTCTTTCTTGACGGCAATATAGGGTTCGTAATCAGGCGACCATTCAACCTGAAGTAAGTTCAGTTTCTTAAACGTATCTAAAAGTGATTCCACGTATTTTTTTCAACTCTTTACTTTGTAAGGCGTGGTGGCAGTCCTCCATTTTTGATAATCCGTAGGTGCATGTCCCTGGGGCCAGACTTGGCTGCGGAACGGTACAAGATTGCCCATGTCTAACATAGAAAGCAAATCTGCTTTACTAATCGGGTAAGGTTGTTCATAGCGCTGAGTTTCAAAGGCCGGAATGACCAAAGCCTACACAAGTTGACATTTGTACAGCATTACTGGATTAATATATGAGACTGTGCATACGTACTTTGTTAAAATCAGCCATGTGTAACGCTTGCATGGTC